>JAGXEW010000358.1:0-144978 GCA_030684275.1 Acipenser oxyrinchus oxyrinchus
ATATATATATATATATATATATATATATATATATATATATATATATATATATATATATATGATGTATGCCTACAGTAATTAAATAGTTGTTTAGGACTCCCGATGAGAATTCTGGAATAACAGCAATTCATATTTTTATAACACTTGACTGTATTTCATGACTGCCAGATCACACATCAAACACATACAAATAATGGCTTATAATGTTTGGAATAAAATAAAATACCTTTTTAATCTCCTTTAATAACTATACAACCCTCAATGGTATTGTATACAAACAGAAAATAATTAGACAAACGGGTCGACTAGAAGTCCTTCTCAATGTCTTCAAAGAATTTTCATTACCACAAATACATCATTAATTAAAATGCTCAGCTGGAATTTAAGAAGACCGAACATACGATAACAATAAATGATACTGATAGAGGTTTATAAATGAAGTGGTTGTACTCTGTCTTAGTTTAAGTGGTTTTTGTTATAGTTTTAATACTTGACCTTTTGATCTATTTCCATTTGTATATATTTTTTAGAAAGTCTTTAAATCTGGCCTGCATTATCCGTTCCTGGCAGCTTGCAGTAATGGAAAAGGCACCTCTGCTTAATCACATGATGTGCCGTGTGTACAATACTCCCTGTACACAGCTCACCTCCCAATGCATCAGAGTTAGTGATCTGCTGATAATCCATTACAGTGTGATCCATAAAGATCAGATCACTAGACTTGTTTTTTGGCTTTTGTGCACAGCAATAGAAGTAGCAGAATTACAAAGCTGAATTACAATACACACACTGTACACCACAGCCTACAGTGCATGCTCCTCTGATAGTGATATAAAGTGTATATGTTTAGAATTACTGCTTGCAGCCAGCCTGGGTCGCTTCATTAGGTAGATTATTTGAGGCATTTTTAACACATTATTATGTTACAAGTCCCTTTTTTTGTAGCACAGAGGTGAAAATAATGGAGCAATCACAAAAAATGGTATGTGTGCAAATTACATTTTTAGTCTAACTTGGGTTAATGTGGGTTAGTCAATTTGTAGCCCTCAGTAAATATTGGTTATTGAGCAGAATATAATATAAAAGGGACTTGGAATAATATAAACAATTTTACTCTTTTTTATAGCAAAATATTCAACAAAACAGCAATCTATCTCACTGTAAAGGGCATAAACATTTATTTTAAACATTGAGCCACAGCTGTTCCATAAGCAACCGACAGCTTTTTGTTTTTTTTTATCTTTCTCTGTAATGTGCACAGGTGCTGCTTAATTCAATTGGAAAAACGTTGCCATGGTTTTACATTAATATATTTCCATGTTACCCGTACAACTGTTGTCATGGAGATGATGGGACTTATTTGAAAGCGAGGCTCTTATTTAAAGTGTACCACTCATTTTTGTTTTCTTTTTTTTCCAGTGCTCGGGAATAGAACACATACAGCAAAGATGTTTAAAATGGTGCGAAATAAGAACTAGGTCACACAATGTTCTGGTAAAAACATATTTAGGTAACAAAAGTTATTATATTTAGGATGATACTTTCTTATAAAGTTCAATCAGAATTTAAAAAAAAGATACTGTATTATTCTTTTGTCTGACCTGTTTCTTATTTTGCTCTTTGCTGAAATTGTTAGTAACAGGACTTATACAGTCTTCATTTTTTAAGACTTGATTATACCATGTGGTATAATCATATAAAAATAATGATATTTTAATATATTTATAAATTGCATATAAACAATACTTTTAAGGTTATATAAAGGACATTTTATATGAAACATGCACTATCCTCAAAGTACTGGGACACCCTATGTCCCAATTCTTAGTCAAGGGGAGTGGATATCACTCAAAAGGCATACGCTCCACTTACTGTGTATAACTTGTTAAACAGTCCATTGAGCCAGTCTGTTCAAACTTACTGACATAGGTGGGGTTGACTACCATATAAACACAATCTCTCAAGCTTGTGTAATGTCAGATATGTAACTCACCTTTATCCTTTAAAATCTTGACATTCAACCTCTTTTAATGTTTACGATGGACTGGGCCAATCTCAGGCTTGCTGTGCCCTTTTAAATGTGGGTCAAGATGTTACAGCCTACACCCGGAAAACACAAGCCTGGCTCTGAAAGGGCGACATGTGCAAAACAGGAATATAAAAGTGATAAACAGTGTGGTGCAATATGGTATCTGACCTTTTAATAGCATTTATAGTAACAGCAACATTATCATAGTTCCCTTTATATTTGTGCTGAAGATCGTTATGTTCTTTACTTGTTTAGATTTTTTATTTTTTACATCAATTGGGGAGCTGAAGATTTTTCAAGTTCTCTATTGAGTGTCAGGTGACTCACCCATAATGTCAACCTGAGACAGGCCCTTTGGCCAGACCTAGAAAATTGACCTTTAACACAGGATGTAGAAGAAGGTCGTGTAAAATATGTAGATCCTCTATAAGTGTAAAAAACAGCAAAGCTCATGGGCAAAGAAAGGACCAGGGGTAATATTGTTAATCCTTATTTAAGCTCAGCCATAACCAAACATTCGAACGCTGGGTCTATTGGAAAGGTGATTATAATACTAATCTGTACATTGTATAGTGAATATGTCTCCCAGCGTCCTTGTATGTGATCAGCAGTGTCCGAAAGCGTCAGTGTTTTCCAGTAACACATCCAGAAAGGGTGAACAAACATTACATGCACATTCTGCACAAATGGTGAAGTCATTAAAATACAAATTGGCAACAGATTTAAATCTGTTTTGTATATTTTGCCAATAAGCAGGCAATTTGTTCATTGCATTGGGAATACATCAAACCATATTTCATTTTGCAAGATTCCCGAACTAAAAAACGTTGAACCTGGAAGCATGTAGCAAAGAAAAATCACAAAAAAGGACAAGCCAGTTTCTGTTAAATATGTAATGGTATTAATGGTTGAGACACTCTAAAGTCAAACATTGTAACAGATCTTGTATGATATAAAGTAGACCAGTTTTAGCTGATTAAATAACTTCATGACTTTGTCTCACAACATCTGTTCAGCACTGAGAAAACTGACATCATTAGTATAGGGTATAGTGCCTACCACTAACATTCGCTACAGTTGACACGTTATGGGATTTCATAAGCATTTTAAATATATAAAAATGCCCATAATTCACCTCACTTCTGACAGAGTCACAAAACTGCTTCTGAAATTAAATCTCTAGTGGTTATATCCATGCAATAATATACAAATAGTTTATAAATATAACCACTTATAACATATCCCTAAACTAGTGTCACCAAGTACTATTGCTTACACTACTAAAACGTTTTTTTAATATAAATCAACTAACCATTAACAAAAATGAATGACATTTGTTAACGTATTAGTAATCTAGTTGTTAACAGTTAACAAAAAAAAGTTCCTTAAAAGGTGACCAATACTTGAATTGTTTATAATCTCAGGACTTACTGTTTAAGAAGTTGAATCACAATATAGTAACACTGGCGCTTGAATACAATGTATTAAATGCATGTATGGATATAGTGCTGTATGCCCTTTATCTCCAAGAAAAATAATGGCATGCATTGCTGACATCAGAATGAAACCTGAGGGACTGTATCTCAGATCTATCTTCAGATCTTTCATACGTTGTACATCCGGAGTACATACAGTGCACATGATTGTGGTATGAAGTGATGTTCACATATACACTGGGAGAGATCTTTAGATTTCTTCTGAAATTCACATAGATTCAGCTGCCCTAGTTTACTGGCAACTACCCCAAATCCAGAGCTGATAATGACTGATAACCCCATTTCAGGCAAAGTTCACGCATATTTCTCTTACAAAGTACTCTGCTGTCGAGTTTTGTTTTCTTTCTTCTAAAACAACGCTGAAAGAAGTAATGATCTTGATCTACAAGCAGAGTGATGGAAGAGGAAAATATGGTTAGTGGGGACAGAGACCCCCAGAAGCTTTACCCAGTTTTAAAGCTATAAGGCAGTTTTTTTTTCAACTTTCAAATTCAGTCACAACACACATAAAAAAAAAAAAAAATGTTGGACCTCTAATATTTCAATTCAATATACTCTTTAGTAGTGCATTTCAAGCAACTAGCATCTTAAGTATTTGTGTTTTAAAATCTTGTAAATATTTGTTTTCAATTCTAATACATGTTTGACTATAATTTCCTTCTAGGAAACTGGTAACAATACATTTAATTATATACAGGAAGCTACACCCATCATATGGATGACTAAAAAATATGTCATCATTTTCTAAAGAGTGTGACGGACAGGTGGCCAGGCAGAAAGATACACTTGGTGCTACTGATAGTAAAGTCAATACAAAGTAGACAATCAGCATTTAATCATCAAAGGTTACTCTAAGTTCCTTTAAGGAACGCTACAGCAGAGGATGGGGGGACTAAAATAAATGAGTCATGAATCATTTACTTTCCCTTAAAGTTTCAAGTGACTTGTACCATTTCCTATATCTTTTTTACCAGAATGTGCTGCAGAAATTTTCAAATCACAACTACAGTTAGTGGAAAAGATCAAGCAGAATCAAAATGATGAACGACACGCAAGCATCCTCTGCCTTCGGGGCATTGCATTAAAAATTCAAGGATCTGATTTTCATTAATTTTACCGCTGTTTAACTATTTCAAATAAAAAACATACAGCCCACTTATCAAATCTGTATAAAATTAAACATATCATGTTAAGCTTGACTGAAGCAGAGGCCTATATTCAGATATAATAACCGAAAATGTGTTTTAAAAAAAAACACAACAGGATTTGAAATGAACATATTGTAGGGAGCCAAGGGGCTGGCCCCTTGTAAAAAACAGGGTGGTTTGGTGGCACCAGTCCCTGTCTCATGTGCTCTTCAGCTGTGTTGCATAGTGTCATCCCTCAGCAGTGTATCCTGGATCACATAATCTAGGCCCCTGGTAAATTGAGTCCTCCACTGTTTGGTTTGTTATTGGGTTGCTCTGGCTCAATCACTAGCGAAGCACACTGGGGTTTGTTTAAGATTGTGTAGGGGGTAGGAGTAAAGATGGTTTCATACCAGGCAGAGGCGGGAGAGATGAACTGCAAGACAAGTGTAAGGAACTAGGTCTTTAGCTTCTGTGTTGTTTTAAGTTGCTGGTTTCTTACTAAAAGATAATGGGTGTTTGAAAGGTAGTTACAAAGAACATACAAAGTACATGTAAACGGGCAACAAAGAACAAATCCCCAAACATTTTTACAGAATGTAAGCATTCACAAGTACCCTGTAAATAAATAATAATGATAATAATACATTGATAAAATAAATAAAACATGCACATGTCTTTGTCACAGCCTTTATACTTTTTTGCTATGACTTTTAACTGTGGCTGACAGTTTTATAAGTATGAGGGAATGTAGAGGTGCATTGCATTTTATGGCTGATGGTTATGCTACAAGTAACTGAAGTCTGATTCAACAAAAGGACACTATGTCAGTTCAAGAACATTGATTCAGTATAATCCTTGTGAGTCTCCTAATCATTTTTCTGTGACCATAACAGTTTATTCAAGATCACGGCAGGTCTGTATATGCGGAGGACCCATGGTTAGTATTTCTGACTTTTTAAAAATGCAAAAGGTGTCGTTGTCCATCCATCAACAGTCCAAAGCACCTTTGACCTTTGTTCCATAGTTCAATTTCTGTGTTCTTGTGCATATTTTAGCCTTTTAGTCTTGTTCCCCTTTCTTAACACAGGTATTCTTACTGCAACACATCCTTTAAGTCCTGATTTCAGTAGTGACCTTCGTACTGTTGATTTGATGGGCAACGACACCTGTGCCTTCTGCCAGTTCTGTTGTCAATTCAACGCTTGTCTTCTTTCTATTCCTTAAGGATATTATCTTCAAGTATTGCTCATCCTTGTTAGACAGCTTTTAGGGTCTTCCAGTCCTGGGTTTGTCAGTTACAGATGATGTTTCTCTGTACTTGTTGATTATGCATTGGATACCACACCTTGAAAATCGAGTGATTTCACTCAGTGTTTGTCCTTCTTTATGCAAGCCAAGGTTGTTAAAATAGTAGAAAACACTTGTGGAGGCTGTGAGTAAATTGTTGATGCTCATAATACATCAGAGTAGAAAAATGCAACAAGTGTAAGAGTAAAATTTAAAATCAGGGATCTGCTACTCTGTCTTTTTCAAACCAGCTGTTGAACTGTTCTTAATTTTTTAATTGACCCATTTAAACCACCGTACAGGTCCTAAAGCAGTAGATGATCTCATTATCCCAATTCAACCTGGTGTAGAGCAGCCCTCCAGGAACAGTTACAGCACCCATCCCTGAATATATATACAGTACATATATACTGTATAAACCGGTATATCCATTTGTGATCTGAACCCATAGCATTTCTTCTGAAAACAAAATGAATGTCCTGTGTGATTTTACGAAGTTTTAAATAAATAAATAAATAAATAAATAAATAAATAAATAAATGTTAACATACTGTCTGATAAACAGTTTGTTTTTATTATTAATTGTTGTAAAAGGTCATCTCACAGACCTTGTTTTATCTTATTTTTTATTTGAAATTTTTTTTGACATACCACATCTGAACCAAACCCTCAGATGCCCACATTTATTTTTCTTAAAATTTCAAAGTGGGTATTTTTTTTCTTCTTTTTTTAAAGTTATTTCCATGTTCTACACACGCACCCAAAACACCCCTCTTCCCACGCACACACACACACATACCTGCCAAAAAAGGGTCTAGTTTTTGTAATATTTTCCATCTTGTCATTCATAATGAAAAATCTGTGATATGAAACTTTGACTTTCAGAAACAGAGCACACAGCATTCTGCAATTCTTACACAAACACAATGTGACAAGATGGTTACTTTCTCCCTCTGCTGTGACAGTTAATTCCGGACTAGGAAAAATGTCAAAAATGTTTAGTTCTGCCTGAATGGAGTTAATTACAGGCCCCGCAGCAGTCCTGACTTTCACTGTTAATGGCACTGAGCTCCAGATAAAATTCCATTTACAAAAATGTTTTTAGCTACAGATCTAATTTACTGAATATCAAATATTTATTCTTTTTGCAATTAAAGTGACAATGTTTACCTTTTAGGCTGATATTTCTCTTTTGTGGATTTTAGAGGTTAGTACTGCTTCACCTCATCAATGAAACACTGTCGATATTAGTTTTAGGTTTCTGACTCTTTTGCTTAATCTGGTGGGCAAGACTGGGAAAACAATACCCATGGTGAAGCATTTTTTAGAGCAAACGAGAGTAACAAGAAGGGTTACAACATGATAATACAAACTATTTTAGTATTACGTTTATTGTATTGGTCAACATTAAGAGACCATATTCACAAAGCATTTACCACTGTGCTAAGTCACACCAGCTACAATAATAATAATAATAATAATAATAATAATAATAATAATAATAATAATAATAATAATAATAATACTCTGGAGGTTCATTTATTCTGTAATATTACACCTCTGGCCTAATGTTTTGCATCACCTAGTATTTTAGGATTGAGACATAATAAACAATAAAAATTAACTATATGAACATAATTTATATATTTTATTGAACATCATGTGATCAAAGAAACTGCAAAATGATATTGCAAAGTCTACCAGAAGCCATAATAGTGGTACAGTATTTCATGTTGGATTTCCAAATGTCCGTTTTTCGTCAAGTAAATGGAAAACTACAAAGTGGTAAGTAATTCAATATGTTAATGTAGCATTATTCAGCAGGTTTCATTCGACTTTATGAAGCAAAACTTGTTAATTCTATAGGGGGATGCAAAACATTTTGTTCAGATCAGTAATAGTTTGTGTTTTGTTTGTTGGTGTAAATGTAACACAGTGTAAAAAGCTTTGAATATAGCCCACACATTTTTTTTTTATTGTTAAATTGTAACGGTTCATTATGGGGAAAAAATTTAAAAAAAAAAATTAAAAGACAGTTTGGGTACTCTTACGGTAGGAATCATTTCTGATTTTGAACTATTTACTGTTTTATTTGTTATTTGTTTCAAAAACAGTAATAAATCAATAATTAAAAAAAGATATCATTCTAACTAAGAGCATCAAGCAATCTCTACCAGTAGTACTGTCAGTAACACACACACACACAATTAAACACTGAATTTCTATTAAACAGTACATTAAAGTAATAGTACAGCATTGGAAGAAAAGCATTACTGTTGTGGCTAAATCATTTTACACTGCCCAGTGAATTATTGAGGAATAACTTTACAGTTAATGAAGTCTTTTGAAAGAAGGCTACACCTCAGTTGTTTGTTACCCTTATTTAGCTAATGAGAAATCGTAGCCATGTTAGGTCCTTATTTCCCATGAAAATGCTTTTGTTTAGTAATGGCAGGTAGCCTCACAATAACAACTAAACAATGTTTTATTTTTTATTTCTTTTACTTAAATGTTTATGTCTATAAATGAGGGACACTTGGAAAAGCCAGTGATGTTTTTACTCCAGGCTATCTCCTATGCTTGGTGCATGTAAACATTATTGATCACTTATGTGCAATGCCAGTACAATATAATAGATTTTTAAAGCTCATAACTTATACTTTAGTTCCCAAAGGTATTGCTATTTTGTTGACTTACACTAATAAAGGAACAGGGACAATGTTTGTCTTATTATGCTTTAATAACTATATGAAATAATGAAAGACTATTCATTTACTGGAACTTAAAGGACTGGTTAGGCTGGCATTTTTAAAAATGTATTTTTTTTATTAAACATATAGAATCTGCATTCACTTCAAAAGGTTGGATAGGACTCATTTGACATCTTTACAAGAAAGTGTAGTGTGCCTTGCTATTCTTTACAATGACTGCCTGTGCTTTGCCATGCTGTCACTGTGCTTTACTACACTTTGCTATGCTTTTACTAAGCTAAGTTTTATAACGGATTGTACATCTTGAGATACAGCTATCTTATGTTTAATGAATAATATTAGAACTGGAATTACAAGTATATTAGCAAGCAGTCACAAAGAGATGTACATCTACCATCAAATATCCCCTCCTGGAGTAAAGGTTGTGGAACTGTACAACAGTGGAATGTGTCTTCAAAGGGAAATGACTCATTCTGCGTTGTGTATAGCTGATCTTTATAACAGTGTAACACATTATTATTTTCTATGCTAATGATGGAATCATTCTTTATGGCCTTAAAACCTATGTGTTGCTGCTACAGGTAATATTGAGGTTTGCTATTGTTTCAGCTACGGTTTCTATAGGGTATTACACTGGAATTCAAATGGCATCCTAATGGATAATAATTACAACAACAAAAAAATATTCTGTTAGGATCCTGTATAAAGACACAAATGCTTGCTTGCTGTGAAGTGTGTTCTGCAGTGAGGGTAGGGCAGGTTGCTGTCCTGCTGGGTTATAGATGTTGGCGCTCCCTCTGGTTGGGGAGGGAAAACCACCAGGGACTGCTTCCATGGGACTGTCCACTAGGGAAGTGGTAACTTACCAGCATCCGCTGTGAAGCTCATGGGCAGAAAGAGGTGATTGACTCAATGGTAGGATGGAGAGGACATAATCACAGGTAAATCATACAGCGTCAGTATATGGGGCCTTTTCCTGTTGGGTCAGAAGTTTACTTCTAATTTTAGGATTAAGACATAGTAATATATATATATATATATATATATATATATATATATATATATATATATATATATATATATATATATATATATATATGAACACAATTTCTATATTTTATTTAATCAAAACCTGCAATCAAAAAAACTACTAAATTATATTGCAAAAGTCTACTGGAAGCCATAATGTACAGTATTAGTGTTAGATTGAAAATATCACATTTGTCAACTTTTGTCACTTTTTAAGCATATGGAAAACTACCAAGCGGTATGTAATTTAGTATGTTAACGTAACGTTATTCAGCAGGTTTCATTCGACTTTATGAAGCTAAATGAGTTATAGGGTGATACAAAAGCTTTTGCCAAAGCTGTAGTAAAGCAACCACAACAAAATCCTGTTGTAAGCACAATATCATACAGAATGACTTCATCAAACAAAAACAAAAACTACCTTCTAATTTTCAACAAAGTTGTTTCTTGTTGGTTTTATAATATTGGTGTTGCTTTCTTTCAGATAAAAAGAAGCTAAACTCAGCACTCATCAAAACCAGGCAGGTATCAATACAATATGACTACAAATATAACATATTAGCCTATAATTAGCATGCATTGCATTTCTTTTCATTAATAAGCAGACCTTATCACCCATAGCTCTATTTGGGTCACTGAACAAAAGAGCTTTTGCTTTTAATGTTTTTTTTTTATTGCACTGCAAATCTGCATTTTTATCTTTTCAGAAAAGCCTATTATAAGTAAGTGAAAGCAATCTCCCGCTTAATGCAAAGTTTGGCATTTTATCAGGAAACGGAAATTGTCATCAGATTGTTACAGAATGCCAAAAAATGCCACAATATATTTGCACTCTGACATCTTTAATATATTTAATACACAGTATTAGATAATGTTTCACCACCATCAGCACTCTGATAAACCTGTATACTGATTCAATCTGATTATAATGAATGCTGTTCTTTCGTCCCTTTTTCATCACTAATTGTCTGTGTACTATCAAGGAAGACAAAGAATATTATTGTATTCTTCTGAATTTTAGTGGCCTCTTGAAAAAGTTTTATCAGAACCGTTTTATAAGAATTGAAAAAGCTGGAAAAGCACATGTTTGATGTAAAATGAATATTTGGGGAACTTTCACACGGCATCTTTCTATCTACAGGGTTAAACGCACCTGCTAGAAGAACATCAAGGCTTTTCATTAGAACAACCACACTTTCCTGTCATCAGTTAACCTGATGCATGTCGGTAACTTTTTTCTTCGCTGTCAATGCAATGTAAGTTACTGGTAAATTCATTTGACTTGTAAACGGAACAGGAAAAACTAGCATACCCACAGGTCATGCTGCTGTGGGCAAGTCCCCAACCACATTAACACAGTTCCCAAAGTATTTCACCTTCAGATAAATGAGGAGGATGTTCTACTTTTAACACTGAAATTAGTGGGTTTGGTTTCCAGGACAGTGGAATAGAGAATGCAGTTTTGTTTTGTTTTTCTTGGGGGGTGTTAAAATAATAAGCAATGTCATAAATACTTTTTTATAGGGATACATTTCTAGTTTATTTAATTGATAACTTTAAGATTGGTTAAGTGTTCAAGAAAAAAAAAAATACGTACAATTACCCCTAAAGGTATTGCAATTATGTTATCTTTTTTTTTACAATTTTGTTGACAGCATGTGATTGCCATTGGTGCCAGCCACGGTCAAGAGTAGAATCTCTGACAAATCTGGAAGTAAAACGCTTTGCTTTTAGAGTTTTAAAATAAGGAACTGGAGACCAGTGAAGTAAAAATGAACACATTGTGTATTTCAACACAATATAGTACAAGTCACATCAGCTTCAAACTTGAATTCAGCACCTGGAGGCTGAGCTGAGGTTTAAAAAGTAAAGCCTTTATGACATCGGGTTTATCACAGGATCTACAGATCACCCAAGGATAGGCCCTTAAGAACAAGATAGTGATAACAGGCACAACATGCATATGTCACAGTACAGTCACAGATTCAGTGTGAATGACCCTAAGGACTTTGATGCATGCATTGTTTCTAGAAGTATACATTTAGTAGAGTAGAACAAACACTGGCTGTCGTAAATTTCAATTAGCATATACACTAACCTATTTTGTTATATTGACTGGGAATAACTTGTGGTTTTGCGGAAACGCTAAGACAAGAGCAGTCTAACCCTTTGCGTTGGCAGTTGGATAAATATGCCACTCTCCCATGTGGAACGATTTTCTGTCAATAAATCTGAACTGGAAGTTTGCTATCTAAATATCCCATTTCCTAGCCTGCTGAAGTATGTGTTTGTGTGGTCCATTGAGCAGGAAGAGGGATGGTAAAGTGGTATTAGGTAATTATATTGGTGTGTGGATTATTATCTTGCTTTTAGTGGTAATAGTCTTCTATTCGCCTCAAAGGGCAAATGTGGAGCTAGTAATATTGCTATGATATGAAAGATACTAGTGAGATGTTTCGTACTGCTGCCGCTAGACAGTTTCTACTTGGGTTTGAAATATTAGACAATGTTCTTACACTGCCAAACTGCACCATGTTTCTTAAGATACTGAGCAGCCTAGAAGGGCCTATTACACCAACTTCAGATGGGGTTGAGGTAATAAAATAAAAGCATGCTAAATTATTTGCAGAATAGCACATAACTCTCACAATTCCTGGTAGTACATGGTTAGCAACAGTTACCTGTTATCTGCAGTGCAGGGAAACAAACAGCACTCGTCGGTTGGTTAAATGCACATTTCTGTTCATTATACCTCCTTCGACTGTTTTAAACACAGTTTGTCTGTTTTTGCTTTTCTTCTCTCTTAAAGGCACCATTGCGCAAGTCCCCCAGTGACTTTTGACATTGGTGCCTGAAAACTCATCTGGTCTGAAGATAGCATCTCATTTCCGACTCTTTATTTTCATCTACCTCTCTTTGACTGGACTTCCTCTGACCTTGCTGTTTCGCCTCAGACACTCACAGTGTTTATTTTCGTTGCTTGTTGTTTAGTTACAAACCGTATTACCCATCATGCCCAAAGCCTGTAGTGAGAGTCTGGCCGCTGGTGTTGCAAAGTCTGGTCCAGGTTGAACCAATAGCAGAGATAGACACAAGCTTATTAGGCTTATTAGGCCTAGAACCAGTTTCCCTTATGCTCCAATATCTTAGTGACTCAGCTTGGCTCGTTATCTTTATGTTAGACTAACTCCAAAGGTAATGGACAGAAGTGTTAGCATTTAGCTTCCCTTCAATACACTGCAGGGTTAATACGGTGTGTAAACATCTTTATGCCCTCTGCAGGAAAAGGAGAAAATGGAACATCCCAAACAGTTTCTATTTGGCCTGTCATCGCAATGCTCCTGGTGTGTGTTTTCCATTTTTGTTGCTGCAGGCCCTTTTTAGAGGCCTTGCTCAGCAGACACATGAATTACTGAATTGCATTTGGTCAGCATCTCTTTAATGCTCTCAATGCTATACGGTTATTACAGTGTTTATTAACCATTAGCAATAAAAGATTGCTCAGCTGTGTCATGAAAAGACTGGATTATACAGTGGTGTATTATTTTCAAAATGCTTTTGAATTAAAAGTGTAATTTTTTTTTAACATACCTTTGTATTGATTTTAAGCATTTGTATTCTTTTCTTCAGAAATGTGGTTTAGAAAACAAGAAAGAGTATAGTTCATGAAAATGTCATAGTGTGTGTTTTTTTTATTTTTAAGTACACACCTTTCCTGTTTGTGGTTTTTTAGTTTTTTACACACTTTTATATTTTTTGTTTTCTTTTTCTCTATTTTACATTAATATGTGATACTGCTAACTACCTCCTAAAACCTAACACAGTTCAATTTAACACAACCCCTCCTGCTCAAGACAACTATTTACAAATACTTTTTAGAAATATCTTAATCTAGATTTTCAGTATATAAACAGGGAAATGATTTCTGAATCAAATAATGTTTGAACACCCATTTATTTTGAAGAGTTTTTTTTTTTTATTAGATGAACTGTGTACGAGTTGGTATGGGGTTAGGATATGTTTTGGGGGTTAGGCCTACAGATTTGTTAACTATACGATTTTTTAGAAAGCAGATTCACTATTATCTTGTGAAACACATCATTTAATTAAAATCAAATAAAAATCACTATATATATATATATATATATATATATATATATATATATATATATATATATATATATATATATATATACACACACACACAGACACACACACACACACACACACACACACACACACACACACACACACACACACACACACACACATAGTGTGTTAAAATAATAATAACAGAATTGTGAGAATTTGACAATTTCTATTCTCTCTGTAAAATGTTTGCAATACCTTATCCATCTGATCTTACAAGCATAGCACAGCATAGGGTCCAAATTAGCTTCACTTGAAACCAAATAGGATATATCACTATTATCACCTTAGGATCAGACTGTCTGTAATGCAGAGAAACATCATTAGTATTATATACAGTATTCCAGAGCATCAAGCAAGTGGCAACCTTGACTAATTTTGTATTTGCATCTGGAAACAAAGCTGAGCTCCCTGGGGATATACATGGCTTTACTCCACATTTTACCAATGCTAATTACTTTTGTGCATGATTAATTGCCCCAATTAGAATTAGCAGAGGAGGAAAATGATTCTTGGCAAGGTGTGAGCATTAATTAGTCAGTGAACAAGTGAAAACATCATTAATGTTAGGTTTTAATCTGTGGAAATACAAAGGAATTAGAAATAATGACAATAGTTTTTCCTTTCTCCCCTGCAGTATATTTGTGAGATATGAATGATATGAATGTGTGAGATAAACAGGAATAACGAAGGTCAGTGGGCATATAACCTTTTTTTTAAAATATATAAAATCATTGTGATCTAATTCATCAGACCCCCAAAAAAAAAAGGGTGATTCGGCTAATAATTGTCTTTAATACAAAAACTTTCCACATGAAATGGCCACCTTATCTATAACCTTGCCATGACTCACTGTTAGGTAAACATTAGGCTCATTAATTTGCTTGACAGCATTGATACCTTTCAAAGGCTGTTTGGCTGTCGTGTTCGTTATGTCGTAGAATGAAAATGAGGCTTAAGAGTTCAGAATGGAGTCCACTTCATTTTATGGGACTAATGGAGGTTGTAAATCCATTCCGTCACCTTATTTAAAGCTTTTAGTGCATGATAAACCCCACTTTTTTTAAACTGCTAGAAGATTTTCTTGAATTTCAACGTTTCATTTTCTACCTGGCAAATTAAATACCACGTACTGTGCTCTTCACAGGCCAATCAAGGCAGGGGGTGAAGTAAGGCCTGTAGTCGAGGAAAGAGGGCCTTTCATTGGGTCCTTTCATCTGTGTTCTCCATGATTTTCAATGGCTCTGTTTCCTATAATCATTATTTTTCTTTTGAGCCCCTGGGATAAGAACACGTTGATCGGTTTAATTTACTTTAGGTATAGTGCACAGATCCTTTTTAACCACAGCTCTGGATGGGTTAGCCATTATGGAATTTGTAATATTGTAAATCTATATTCAATCTTAAATTACACTGAGGTTCAATATGAATCTTGACTGACACCTTGTGCAAATGTGTGAATTATTGCATTGTGAAATTTTGAATTTCTTTAATATAGGTAGCCTATATAATATATTATTATTATTATTATTATTATTATTATTATTATTATTATTATTATTATTATTATTATTATTATTATTATTATTATTATTCATTTATTCATTTATTTATTTATTTATTTATTTGGCAGATCATATATCAATTTTCTTATACAGAAAGCTACTTATAAAGTAATATGTCTTTTCAAAGTACAGTAGATATTCTCATGTATATGACTAATATCTGACCTACAGCAGAGTTTTGAAACCAGATGTGTCTTCGTTATGGAAGGAGCTGCATTCATTTCTTGGATTTTCTGTAGTGCGATCTGTTAGCATTTCATGTCATTTTGATGTGAATTAACTATATCCAATAGGTCTTATTTCACTGTCCTAAAAGCATCATCAAAAACAGGTGATTAATCCTTATGATGTTGTAATATCATCCTGAAAGCCTATACAATAATCTCCATAATCTGTTCAAGTCAATAGAGTTATTTCAGAAACCTTGTCACTCTGCAGGGGAGGGAAAATAAATCAGTGATGCTGTAACCAATTATATACAAATCAATATTTGACTGCTTAAAATGTCAAATGCAATCCCACTTCCTGCTGTCTTTTGCTTGTGTAGTTATTTGCTTATGAAAATGTATTCTAAAACATTTATTTAAAGAAAATAATAATAATAGTAATAATAATAATAATAATAATAATAATAATAATAATAATAATAATAATAATAATAATAATAAAACTATGGCAGCATTGACTAATTTGCATGAAAAAATAACTATATCAGACCATACCAACTCCCAGGGGTGGATCAATCAAATATTATAAATAACGTATGAAAATCAATAATTGTGGGTTTGCCCAAATTCCAGTACATTATCTTCATTTTTGTGATTTCTAATAAATGAATGTGTCGACAGTCCTCTTGCCCATGTGCAACATGATATCTCTTATAATAAGGTTCTGGGATGACGTCTCTTACTTAATAAGAGACACCCATACACACAACATAATCACTTTTAATACAGTGTTGTTTTAGGGTCTGCATTATTCCCAGATTCGTGGTGTTCATTAAACTTCCAAAAGGACACTTAAAATGGAGCTTACACGCATATTTGCTCATGGAACTTTCTGAACAAAATGAAAGGGCTGGACAGAGTATAAACTGTACCAAGAGCTATACAATAAAATATGTCCTATTGATCAATTTATGATTCTGAAAATTAACCCAGAACAAAATCTATATGCCATTTATAAAATGCATTGATACGCACCATGATGTAATGCGAGTGAATGTAATTATTTTTATAGCTGCTGCAATTTATAAATCTGTTTCTATAAAATTTCAAGTAAGTGACCAAACTCTGTACTTCACAGAGTTAACAAAACAAATAACGCTTAATTACAACAAAAACAATATATCGAGTTTTACATGCTGGGCCTCAGCCCTGTCACAAAATCATATTTAGATGATGAACCTTGAGTTTAATTTGCTGAAATACAAATATATTATTTCAAGTTTGTAAATGGCATGTTCCATTATTAATTCAAATTGCAATCAACAAGAATTCCCAAGGGACATTCTTAGATTGTTGCTGTAGAATATAAATAAGAGCATTAATAACATGAGCATGCCAATCCTCATAGAAGAAACACAGGAGAGCTCCTCTGTGTTGGGGGTGATAAGCCTAAACAGAGGACATTAGAAAAAAAGCAATATTGTGAAATGTATTTGTTGACTCTAAAGCTAAATTGGATATATTCTTCCCTGAACTTTTGGTTGTAATATCTGACATTCTTTTTTTGAGGGCTGATTTGGAATTGCATTATTATGTACAATTTAATGGAACAAACACTGTTAATTGATTGTATGGTTAATACTGCACTCCATGCATTGAAATACACCCTTTAATAACACTGAAGAGCAATCTTTAAAAAATAAAAATGTAAGTCCAATTCTACTGTTACATACAAAACATCTCAAATCTGAGGCTCAGTCCGTTTCTTTGTGCGGCATTTGAATTTTATGAAAATTGCATATGCAAAAAATGATATAGACGAGTAAAAATAAGGTCCAGCACTAATGTAATACCTTATTACCATACTGTAAGCTTGGTGCTGTGCATGCATAATAGATTGTTGTTCTTATACTGTTCAGCATATGGTTGCAGCTGGAATGCCTTCAAACTGCACCAGATTTGCATGATATAATGTGTGAGTTGGAGGGATGTGGGGATTATATAAAACAGCACTTTCCTTTCCCAATTCATTGTACTAAAGAGAGGTATCACAGTTGTACAGATGGTGCAAAACATTTGGAAATATTGCTGTAGAGAAGAAAACATCAAAGACAAGTGAATTACAAATAAGTTTAATTAGGTGTGGGGAAATGCAAGATTGTACCAGTAATGTGACAGTGTATAGATTTATTTTATTTTTAAGGCAGTGTGTTGCATTTACTGGCTTGATAATTGTTCTTTTATAATAGTCTGGTAGGGAAAGATAATCTTCTTCCACTTGTCCTGTGTGTTATCAGATGTAATATTAAATGTAGTATTTTATTTTTACATTATTGTCTAAAAATGCTGCTCGGCAAAAAAATGGAACGTGGGTTTATCATCAAACTAGGAACTTTGGAACCTCTTGGAATGAACATTCTGTTCTGACATCATCCACAGAATTTTTTAAAAATAAGAAATGTACTGCACTGTGTTTACTTTTCTTTTTACACAGCTAAAGAAGGGTTTGTATACCTTCGTTCAAACATATACATACATACATATATATATATATATATATACATAGTGAGACAAGGAGCAAAGAGAGTGTAGTCCTGTGGACTACATTCCCCAGAAGGCCACGGGCTAGAAAGGCCTTGATTGTGATAATTTGATAATTTGAGTGAATTGTTTAATTATTTTGGCATTTGGCCTAATCAGCCAATTGCATAAATTTAGTAGGGTATAAAAACCCCACGGTTTAATCATTCAGGGCTGCTGTAGCATGTGTGAGGCTGAATAGCCAAATGACGTGACAGCGTGTGTGGAATCGCTGTTTGAAAGGTACTGTTTAAACTTACGTTTGGTAAAGTTTGTGTTTCTGTGTAAACTGTGTTTGTTTGAAGGTTTTTGTAACTGGTAAACAGCTTTGCATGGGCATTCTTCAAGGTCCACTATTTTATTCATGAATTTGTGTTGTTTATTATTATAAAATTACTTTTCATGGACAGAGAGATCAAATTGCTTGAGAAATGAAAAAGTGATGAAAATGTGTATCTTTCTTTGAGGTTGGACAATATATATATATATATATATATATATATATATATATATATATATATATATATATATATATATATATATATATACCGAGCATCAAAAGAAATCAATATTATAACACAATTATTTTTTTTAAAAAAAGGTATATAAATGTTGGATGAAATGTTTTTGGTTTCTTTTTAATCACTCAATCATTCATCCTTGACCATGACATGCTTGAGTGACTAGACTATGACTGAAGCATATGCACTTAATCACCTAATTAGTGAGACATTTGATTGAACACTGGATATGGAGTGATTTCAGCTGTTGAATTGCAAGCTTGAATAAAAGCAATAAAGAAAATCACAGAAAGAAAACAATATGCCTGCCACATCTGTCAAGAGAGCAGTGCCTTTGTGCAATCGGCATGTTGGAGGCTGGACTAGGGCAGCGTATGGTATCACCAGACACACTCTGTCAATGACAGGCCACGAACTGGGAGACCAAGAGTCACAACACCTGCCCAAGATCGACAGATAATTTTGCAGCATCCTCGTGATGTCAATTGTTAATCAGCACAATAAAAGTCACTGCATCTGCTCTAAAACAGTTTGTCATTTTTCGATCACATCTAGTGAATTTTATCCAAATATAAGTGATAAGTTTCTTTTGATGCTCAAATATAAGTGATACATTTCTGCTGATGCTCTATCTATCTATCTATCTATCTATCTATCTATCTATCTATCTATCTATCTATCTATCTATCTATCTATAAACTCTAGTCTAAAGCATGTGTAGCCAATTTAAATAATAAATCTATATATTGGTCTCAAATGTGTTCAAACAGCTCTTATAGTAAACCTGTACTGTATTTTTATTTTTAAAATGATATCTAGTACTATACTACTGGTACTAAATAGTCACTTCCCCTGGAGGGCAAAATTGTCCCCACCTCTTCAACAGCTTCTTTCCTGCCATTAACCAACCGGCAACTTCCCTTATTGACTGACATGCTTTCAGCCAGTAACATGTTGTTACCCCAAATATAACAGATTTCCTAAGAATAAGGCATTTACACCTTCTTTAAACCGAATGCTGCATCAGATATCATGTTTGAAAGTGAAAAAGCATTTTTGCTAAAATATGAGGGTTTCAAAATTGAACACTAACCTATTTTCTAATGAAAGTGTAAAGCAGGTAAGATTAATGAAATGATTTGATCCCTGTCACTCCTGTAGAGCCACCGTGAGCAGGCAGGATAGCACTGATTTGATCGGCAGGAGCTCATTCTCCGCTCGTTGTTATATGATTATTATTACTTTGAAGCCTTACATGACTACCTGAACAGTAAAAATAGAAAATGATGATAGAATTCATTTAATATTTTTAATTTCTCTCGAGTTGGGTGGCTACTGTCACACAACAGTGCTTTAGAAGAAAAAAAAAAAAGCTTAGAAAAATCTGTATTCTTTTCAATTTAAAAGTTAAATAGTTAGATCTCATTCCCACTACTTAAAAGCCTTGGGACCCAGGGGTATTAGTTCTGTCATACAAAAAATACTAGTTGGTGAAACACAAAAAAAACCAAGTCAGGACGCTATGCTTTTCTTCAACAGAACAAAGGCACAAACATGATTACATATACTGTGTCTACATTAAATTTAAAAAAAAAAAAAATCAATAAACACTGAATAACACTGTCATTGAAAGAACTAACTTAGGGTAAGGAAAAACTGAAAATGTTATCGATCAAAATGATGATATTTATGTTATTTTAACATCTAAATTAGATTCGTATAACATTGTGCAACGTAAGTGTTTTTTTTTGTTTTGTTTTGTTTTTTAACGTACTGGAGCCTGCAGGCATCTACTTTTAATGGAATAGTGTTTATAGAGGGGTCAGGGTTATAGTCTGCATCATTTACCTGAATTGCTTCTTATTGACATATGTTTGTCGGTATGATTAGTGAAATGCAGCACCCTAACAGCATAGCTTTCCTGTACTTAACAGTTGCAAGCCTCTTGACTTTTGTCCAGTTCTTCTGGTTGTAAGATTTAGCTCTATGCATGCATACCAAAATAAACAACCCACTCGAACTAAAGACCTATGCAATGCAATGACGCAAAAATAAAGCCAGAGGCTTGTAATTAAATGACCGCTTCCGAAAATAGCAGCTATCAAGAATTAACTGGCCCAGCGTATAGAAAACGTGAATACAAACATCCACTTTTTTTGCATTGTAAGTTCTTTTTCATTTTCAAATATTTTAAAATACTGCTGTATACTTCAAAGATGTTGTTGGAAATGCAAACCCCTATACAGTATATTGTACAAATTGCTTTCCAAAGATATCTTGGGGTGGAAACAGGATGTTGCATTATCTAGTCTTGCACAACTGCAGTGCTGTGTAATTGTTTACTTAGTGCAATTAACCTTTAGGGTGTTGTATCTCATTACCTTGAACGCAACATTGTGCAGTTGATAAAATATCATACCAACCCCCAAAATATAAATATATCAGCCACGTTCAAAGAACAACCAAGTCAGAATAAAGGGATCATCACCCTTATAAAGGTGTGCTATCTACAACATGTATCTAGCTGTAAAACACAATAAGCCAAATTTGTGATACAATAAGGGCCAAGTTACGAACTGGTGGGCCAAACATGATGATTGTGACAGTGGTTAGGTCGTGTGAATAGGATATACGTGGGGGCGGGGCGGGACGGTGCTAGGACTGAAACACAATGGAAATTGGAGTAGGAGGGTACTTTAGTACAGAGTGGTCCAAACTTTGTGGCAAAAAGAGCCACATCAACGATCATGTAGTTCTTAAACAGACATTAAAACAAGACAAACAAAAGAATGCTGTTTACCAAACCACTTCGGTATTGCTGTGCTCATTAAATACGTTTCATGCTTCACACACACACAACATCATTCGATTTCTGTATTATGACTTGTTTCTACCAGAAACCTGCCTTCACCTCTAATACCAGCCATGCTAGTAACTAGCTGCAGTTCATCTCAGGACCAGCCTTCCTGACCAACACTTTTGCTGCGTATAGTTTATTTAATAAAACAAAGTATGTTTAATGATCCAATGGACAGTAGGAAGCCTTCCGGAGAAAAACAGTCAAACACGTGCAAAAACTTGGGCTGACTGGAGACTGACTGGCAGCATGACTTCATGTCAGTAAATGGTAAACCAATTAAGAACACATATAAACACCTTGTAGGTTGTTTTGGAGGGCATTTTGTCTGATAAATGTCAGGTGATAATAGTTAAATGTAGACTACATGAAAAAAAAAATTATTTCATTATTATTTTAGGGTTTCCGTAACATAAATAAGACTTTTGCAATTACACTGAAGTTACACACGTGGTTATGTATTTACCACGTAATTCACCTGTAACAATGTGCACAGTTTTGTTGAAATTACAATATAATTAGCAACATTTTTAAATACCAAATAATACTGAAATGTGTTATCACACTATCACAAAAAACTCCCTGAAGAAAAGTAGATTATGTTATTAGTTCATGTATAATTCATAAAGGATTTTTTCAAAGACATTTATACAATACACATGAGCATTGCTACTTGCATGTAACTTTAAAACCAAAATACAGGTCATGCTTAAACTGAACAGATATCAATAACAAATGGGAAAAGCTGCATACATTTCACTTTGTGATCTTAAAAAGAATGTACAGTACAGGTACTATACAATACAATATCCATTTATGAATGATAAACTATTAGAAAACAAACCCTTGAGTCTAAAGCCGCATTCAGACAGTTCAATGGCGTGCAGTATCTTTGATATGTGTTCATTTACATGGTCCTCGCCTCTCGTTCGACAGCAGCATTTTGAACCACGTGGAGGATGTGTCATGAAAGCTACAGGAGATAAACACTGATTATTGAATCTCACCTAGGTCCCAAACCAAAAATTACTGACAGACAATTGCCTCACTAATTACTCTGTAATTACTGTTAATTACAAAATTCATAGAAAACCTGGACCATTTTAAGAATTTGTTTGACTTGTCTTGCTTTTTTTTTCTAATCCAGGCTGGTAGGTTACTTTTTCAATTTTCAATTATAGATTTAAAAAAAAAAACAATTACAAAAAAAGTCGATCACACACAACCCTGCAACATGCACACAGACTTAGAGCTCTACGAGAGTAATAAGAAAGCACAGTGAGGATTATTAGAAGACATAAGGCAGAATCTTTCAATCTTTAAGTATTGAAATGTGATGGACGGTATTTCAGATTATCTATATTAAATATGTGTCCGTGTTGCACAGATGACAGTATTTACTAAAACTAGAATCTGCAAAAGATTCGAGGAGCAAAATCTGATATGACAAAAGCAACTAAGAATACAATAAAACCTGTACAGAAAACCTGTCTAATCAGCGCACTGAGGAATCCATGCCCATATACTTGTTAAACCTACTGCAGTGTATACAAAAAAGTCTCTGAAGACAACGTCACACTGTCCCTTGAGAAGCAGTTTCAGTAGTTCTATCCCATGAATAAGCTGCACATTTGGAAACTATGAATAAGACGTTTCATTGTATTTAACTCAGTTTCCATGAAACCCGTTTCTATAAAACATATATAAATGTGCTATGTTGTCTGTTGCATTGATGACGAGTGTCACTGAGGGCGGGATAGGAAATTGGTGGTCTGGCGGTTTCATTCGGGAAGATTTTCTGACTGCGTTTTCCAGTCTCTATGGTATTTATTTGTGACGTAAATGTCTAGTCTCTTTGATTCCTCTTGTGGCCTTTTATAGCAGGTATTGACCATATGGAAAGTCTGATACATTTATTAACTTCAGGGGAAGGACAATAAAACCTCTGGAACAATGTTCTACAGATGAGAAAAAGAAACTGAGAATCATGTATACTGCTAACACACACATTTGAGTTATTATAACCACATTCATTAGTTTTGTATTGCTTTCGGTGTGAGCACAATGAAGTCGTATGAGTTGATCAATATAGTTTGCCGTAACGTATAACATACAGTGTACATTTTTTTTGCATCATCACGAGGGGAGTTTATATGCTTTAATAAATCTGTCACAGCTATTTCAACTGCTCACATCTCGTTCCAGATGGCTCATCTTTTCATTGTTATGGCAACCCCTGGGGCTAAATCTTCCCTGAATCTTCTCTTTGACCTATGACCTAATATGGCTGCCATATTGTGGTCACATGTGACTTTTTGGTTACTGGATGATACCGTTTGAGATATTGACTTCATACGACAGTACATAACTGTATTATGTGATTCTCTTGGTCAATTGTAACCAAGTTTAAGCTTCATGAACAGTATGAGCAGCTCATCTATATATCTTTTCACCACCACGTGTTGACTCATTTGCAAAGCAAATCATTCCTAGCAGCTCAAAAATGCTCAATAAATGTGATTCAAATCGCAAGAAGTGAATCATCCACATTACAAGCTCCTTAATTATTCTGAATGATTAAGTTGTTGTTATTTTCTATTTGTAATACAAACTTCGTCAAGCTTGCTATTTTCTAAACGGTAATTAAATGTATTTTAATAACTACAGGCCTACCTGATCAGGTTGAGCCTATTTCCAAACTGATTAATTCTCCTGATAATTTAATTCCTTAATGAAATGCAAGCAATTAAACTAAAAGCCCTATCAAATAATTCCTGTCATTCAGCACTGTGACATTTAATTGAAATTTTTCCATTCCCCAGACCAGTTTTTCTGTTATACAAATCCATTTAAAACCAGATCAGGTTGCATGAGAGCAGATGATACTTAATCAACTAATTGACACAACAAAGACCTTTTTAATATGTTTGTCCAATTAAAGCTTATGCAGAATTTAATAATGGTACGGCACCTCATGTTAATGCTAAATTATTAAAAACTGATTTAAGCATCTGAGCCTGTTAAAGCTAGCATGGTTAGCTTTATTAAACTTTTGGGGGATTGAGAATTGAGTGTGCGGTAGTTAAGACATGCACATATCAATTTATCTTTGAATAAAATGGCATTCACAATGTTAGACCTGGTGTCATCAATACTGTATTTTTAGTAGGGCTTCTGTTATTAGAGTTAAACACATTCAAGCTTAATTTCTACCCCCCTTGAATTGAATGTTTCAAATAAGGGTTAAAACAAATGTGGTGTAAAAAAATGAAATAAAAAATAAGACCTGGTTTTACCCAAATGCAGTATGTGCAGAATTAAACCAGATTACAAGTTCTTTTACATTATAGATTTAACCAGATTTTTACCCTGAAACAGTAAATATATATATATATATATATATATATATATATATATATATATATATATATATATATATATATATATATATATATACAGTACTGTGCAAAAGTTTTAGGCAGGTGTGAAAAAATGCTGTAAAGTAAGAATGCTTTCAAAATAGACATGTTAATAGATTATATTTATCAATTAACTAAATGCAAAGTGAGTGAACAGAAGAAAAATCGAAATCAAATCCATATTTGGTGTGACAACCCTTTGCCTTCAAAACAGCATCAATTCTTCTAGGTACACTTGCACAAAGTCAGGGATTTTGTAGGCATATAGTCAGGTGTATGATTAAACAATTATACCAAACAGGTGCTAATGATCATCAATTCAATATGTAGGTTGAAACACAATCATTAACTGAAACAGAAACAGCTGTGTAGGCGGAATAAAACTGGGTGAGGAACAGCCAAACTTAGCTAACAAGGTGAGGTTGCTGAAGACAGTTTACTGTCAAAAGTCATACACCATGGCAAGACTGAGCACAGCAACAAGACACAAGGTAGTTATACTGCATCAGCAAGGTCTCTCCCAGGCAGAAATTTCAAGGCAGACAGGGGTTTCCAGATGTGCTGTCCAAGCTCTTTTGAAGAAGCACAAAGAAACGGGCAACGTTGAGGACCGTAGACGCAGTGGTCGGCCAAGGAAACTTACTGCAGCAGATGAAAGACACATCATGCTTATTTCCCTTCGCAATTGGAAGATTTCCAGCAATGCCATCAGCTCAGAACTTGCAGAAAACAGTGGGACCCTGGTATACCCATCTACTGTCCGGAGAAGTCTGGTCAGAAGTGGCCTTCATGGAAGACTTGCGGCCAAAAAGCCGTACCTCCGACGTGGAAACAAGGCCAAGCGACTCAACTATGCACGAAAACACAGGAACTGGGGTGCAGAAAAATGGCAGCAGGTGCTCTGGACTGATGAGTCAAAATTTGAAATATTTGGCTGTAGCAGAAGGCAGTTTGTTCGCCGAAGGGCTGGAGAGCATACACGAATGAGTGTCTGCAGGCAACAGTGAAGCATGGTGGAGGTTCCTTGCAAGTTTGGGGCTGCATTTCTGCAAATGGAGTTGGGGATTTGGTCAGAATTAATGGTCTCCTCAATGCTGAGAAGTACAGGCAGATACTTATCCATCATGCAATACCATCAGGGAGGCATCTGATTGGCCCCAAATTTATTCTGCAGCATGACAACAACCCCAAACATACAGCGAAAGTCATTAAGAACTATCTTCAGGGTAAAGAAGAACAAGGAGTCCTGGAAGTGATGGTATGGCCCCCACAGAGCCCTGATCTCAACATCATTGAGTCTGTCTGGGATTACATGAAGAGAGAGAAGCAACTGAGGCTGCCTAAATCCACAGAAGAACTGTGGTTAGTTCTCCAAGATGTTTGGGCCAACCTACCTGCCGAGTTCCTTCAAAAACTGTGTGCAAGTGTACCTAGAAGAATTGATGCTGTTTTGGAGGCAAAGGGTGGTCACACCAAATATTGATTTGATGTAGTTTTTTCTTCTGTTCACTCACTTTGCATTTTGTTAATTGATAAATATAAACTATTAACATGTCTATTTTTGAAAGCATTCTTACTTTATAGCATTTTTTCACACCTGCCTAAAACTTTTGCACAGTACTGTATATATATATATATATATATATATATATATATATATATATATATATATATATATATATATATATATATAATTAAACATACCAAAAATGAAATTGATCTATGTAGCATGCAATGGTCTCTTATGCATCACTGATTTTACTTTTACTTTTTTACATCAGCAGCTCTCGCTAGTATTGTATGCAGTATTGTATATTGCAAATCAACAATTAAAATATAAGTAGTACCACACAACACCTTGACGGTATTTTTGCAATGCTAACTTAACCCACACTGTCAAATGAAATCTACAACAAATGATCTACTAACCTGCACGACCAGCCTGTTGTCCATAGGGCAGCTTATTGCAAACTTAAAAGCACTTTGAACAGAATGTAGTATGTCTGTACTGTATCTCTACTCGTACTCATTTTTAATCTTATTTAATATGACCTATGCAGTCATTACGTTAACCACTGACATCTCTTAACCTGCACAGCATCAATTCTACAGGAGTCTATTAATGGAAAAGCACTGTATAGCATTGTTTTTTATAGAAGATACTACACTGATCAGTGGACTGGATTTCTTATTTTAGTTTTGATCTCCTGTTGCCAGTTACAATGCAGCTTACAGTGTTTCTTTTGTTGTTTTTTTAAATCATGTTTTGCTACAAGTAGCTAGAAACCACTTAGAGTGTTTGTAAAACTTGGGACTTTTCCGGTAAAAAACAGGTAAAAGCTGTAAATAAAGCTCGTTAAAACCAGTCGCCACAAAACATTTTGCACTCTAAATGGTTTATTGAGTATGCTTCATGCAAATGTGTATCAGATGTGGAATTTGAATCGAGATTCTACAAATCTTCATTAAAACTGAAACGTTTATTTTAGCGAGATTGAGAATTAACACAATGGCGGTGCTGTACGGGCAATACAAAACGGATTATAATATAGTCTAGTCAGAAAAGAAAGGAGGTTGTACATTTAATTTTCTTACTTTTGGGGGGTGACATTTCAGTACTGTATGTATCGATAAACAAACAAATCCTAGTCCTTATTCCACATGCTGTTTTGCCATATCTAGTAGGTGCCTCCATGCCTCTTTTAAAGGTGATCAGATGTGTCAATTACACTCAAGTTCAGATCATTGACCATTTTCCATTCAAACAGTGACTCATGAGCTTCAGAACCTGCAAGAGGATACCATAATTATCAGTATATAACATGCTGTATATAACAAAGTATTTTTCACATTCCTCTCAAGGGCAAGGCCTATAGCTCTCACAGTAAGGGTCAGCAATATCTGTGCCAGAAGTGTCATCATTAAACACAAACTGTTCCAGTCTTCCCCCTTATTGATGATGAGTTTGTAATTAACTACTGTATCTCCATAACTGAGTTAAGCGATATAACACAAAAACCTTATTAGAAGCCAGTTCATGTAGAGTTGTGGCTATTGGAAGATGGTCTACTTGACTTAGATCAGTTCACTGAGTGCTTTGAAGTCATGGATGAGTAATGTAAAGATGGCTCTGACAGAGTGTCGGTCCCTGAAACTGGAACCTGGCACCTGGTTTGATTCTCAGTTGAAAGCGCTGTGAAACCTTTGTGTCTACCAATGGGTGAAGAACCCAACCCCTAATTGTGATTAATGATATAAAATGTCACAATTGCTGTATGCACCATGACCGTGGACTGTCTTTCCACATGGTTGGTGATGTGTATAAGTGTGTGCATTGTTGAAGTGTGCAGAGTGGGTAATGAACTCACTCTAGTAACTGGGTTGATTAAAAGGTAAGTAGCTTTAAATCTCATTTTAGTTTCTTTTTAAAAATGACATTGAAGCTAGTTACTCTGTCTGTTTGCTCTGGTATTACAAAAAGAATAATGTAACCCGGTAGTTACAGAGCATACAGTACATCCTCGCTATAAGACCCTTCATTATAACAAACCTTCGGCTGTCTGCATGGGATACCACCTCCGCAGCGGTCAACTCTTAATAAAAAGCTTGCGCTGTGTAACTGCCTCCGAAACGAAAATAATTTCATGTTGCAACAAAGCTGGAAACTATATTGATCGTTTGAAAAAAACGAGTAATGCAGGCATATCTCGGTCGTGAATATAGGTTATCAAAAAGCACTCTGTTTTTTGGCTTGTTCAGCAACCATGCTGCAAAGCAAAACTGATTAAAGAAAAAACAATGTCATCTCATTACTCCCAACAGTTTATGATTCATTTTGATTGTCCTTTCGCTAGAACGAACCCCTCGATATAACACACAAAAGGCTTGGACCCCAGCAGGTTCATTATAGCGAGGGTGTACTGTATATCTAATAACCTCATCTCACCACCAGAAGCCAGCATTGTCTATGTGGAGGAATGTTTTAGCCCCCACACATGACCCATTACCCATGCACAGCACCATTCTTCAGAGAAACTGTAGCTGTGCTGGTTTTCATGTTATGTAACCCCTTGTGGTTCTGTGGTTCTGAAAGCGTAACAGTGTTCAGTCAGTCTGTGACTAACAGCTTGCATTGGGGTCTTTGCCCACACGGATTTAAAAAAACAAAAGAAAAAAGTTATTGTTGGGTGACCTAAATTTAAACCCATCTGTTATAAATAATGAGAAAATTAGGTCAGAATAATGGGATGTTATATTTCAGGGGCTCTGGTCATTGCTACTAAAAAATCGTCTTCAGTATAAACAGTTCTTTGAATGAGAAACTTGGCACTTTTTATTTGGTGTATCTGTGTACCGCTTCTAACATGTCTTGACAAGCCTCTGTGAAATGAGTAGACTTTATCTCTTTAATGCAACTTTCTTGCTGTAGGCAAACCTTTACAATTTACAATAGGTTTTATTTGAGCTGACTGCAGATGTATTATTTGTCAGGCCTATAGCTATAGTAAATATATCTGTATAAAACTACAAAAAGGCCCAATATTAAAAATCAAAGGCAAAGACAAATGCTCAAAGAGGAATAGAATCATATTAATGGTACAAACCTACAGTAGCAATAAACTACTCAAACAATATCATTTTATCTTTCTGCACTTCCTTTGTTTATTGCTTGTTTTATTACTCGCAGAAATTTGATATGCAGAGACGCGTGGGGCACAACATAACACCGCCCAGAAGCATTGATCTCCCTCTTGTTTTTTGTATTGTCAGTACTTCTCACACATCTCCCATTATTTTTATGAGAAAGGTTACAAATAGCAAGTCTTAACATTTTGCATTCGTTATTTTCCACACAAACGTCCGTTCTTTTGTTTTTGTTGCAACTCTGTGGTTCACCGCTCAAGAGATGTTGCAGTTGACATTTGCCGTCTCAGACTTGAGCATGCAGTACAAATATAGCTATTTCTTTTCGGTTACATTTTAAAATAACGGCAGCAAATTCCTGTGAAGTGCTGTTCCACTTCAATTTATTATAAATTTGTGGCCATTTAGAAAAGAAAAGGTTTCCAGGACTAGAAAACCACTACAAAATACCAACAAAATGTTACTCTTATGTAATGCTATAAAACTCTGTTGAATGTAATTTGAATTTGTGGCCAATATTTTAATGAGTTACTGAATTTCCAATACCATTGTCCCTGTAACAGGGATGGATTGTTATTTAAAACACAAGAAAATTCACCTCGGGTGCATCTGATGGAATTCAAAAATCATGTGGCCAAATCATGTGTGCATCACCTTAAAGGACAGTCAACGAAAGCTTGAATGAATTAGCATTACATTTTTACTGGCCTCCCTTTATTTCCAGAGAGCATCATTTGGTTCTTCACTTGTTTTAGTGTTTGTACCATAATAAATGAGGTGATTTGGTACCAGGAAGCACAATCGTCTAATCATCTCTATAGTGTGCTCTTTCAATATCTGCACATTACAAATTTAAGTATAAAATAGAGGGAAAGAACCAAGGATCTTGAGCAGAAGAAAAGTATATAAAACCTCATTAAAAAACCGACACATTAGCAATGTGTTTTCATTTCCAAAATAAATAAATAAATAAATAAATAAATAAATAGCACAAAATGGACGCCAGAACAGAGCTTGAGTTTTTAAAAAAGAGACAAAAAACCACACTTAAATTGGTAAAGCATGTTATTGTTTCTTGGCTGTGGAGTAAGATTTAAACTGAATTTGAAAAAACAACTAAATTAATGTTTAATGGTAACACTGAATACCTTTGAGACACACACTGATCAGCTTGTGCAATTCAGTCTATTGCCTTTTCTTCTTCTTTTTTTCTTACCTTTCAATCAATCTATCGTGACATTTGTTTTGTTAGTTGTAAAGGACCCCAAAAACACACGATAAATAAGCATTTTAATGGCCTGCTGTCTGCTTTTAACACAGTGCATTTCTGTACACTATGTCACATAAAACACAAAGTTCTCCAAAAAGCCTATTAATTGCATGAAAAATTCATAGCCCTAATTATCCTACAGCTAGCAGCAGCAATCTGTTGTGTCTAGTGTATGCATACAGAACATATTGGTTTTACAAAAAAGGGTTGTCAAGGTAACCAGAAGAAAGGAGGAAGCACTCGCATTTTGTACACTGTTACACTGCTTTGACTAAATCAAGGAGAATCAGCTGAGGGTTGTGATGCAGTTTGGGGATATATATATATATATATATATATATATATATATATATATATATATATATGCAGGTCATCATTGCCACAGAAGTGAACTAAGTGACAGTAATTGAGTTAAAAGGGATAACAAATTTGTGCCAGGAAGCATGAAGTGTACGCAACGGACTGATTTTTTTCTTTCTTTTTTTAATTCCATCGCCAATCAACTAGATAGATATAACAGTAATGCTTTTCTCAGCTGTTTTGAAACATCGTAGACGATCTGCAAAGATGTTTTAAAGTTATATTCATCCAGAGGCCTGGAAAACAAACCACACTGTATGCAGTATGTTCCTCGGGGCAGGAGATATGATATAATAACCGTTGCTGGATGTATATTTATTAAAATAGACCTTCTTAATTATATGTAGATAAGACATTAACGATTAAATGTTCAGCTGAATTGTCTTAAAATAAATACCAGTTTTGATTTGTGAAAATATAAATGCAAATGTTTTTTTTTTTTTCATTTGCCATGCCATGGTCACTATGGAAATTTCCACTACCTTTATGCATGAAATGTATTGTGAAATAAGCAGACACATTCAATACTCACCAAAGGGAAGATTGAACTCTATAATGTAATCACAGTAGGGATCTTTATAGTGAAGTTTGTGGAGAACGGCTGTCCAGTGTCAAGTAAATAAACTGCAGAATGACAGTGTAAAAATTGCATTTAACACCCCTCCTCTTCCCCTGTCTAGCTCTGTCTGCTTAGACCACACACCTTTAAAAACATGTGCAAAAGTGTATCACCCACCCTCAGTCCCTACTTTACTGTCATCATTTATTTCTGATTTGATTTGTTGTGTGGTTTTTATTTAAATATATAATGTGACGAGGAACAATGAAGTTCAACAGGGTTACAAGAAGAATCAAGGACTGTCGAACCAGAATAGGAAAGCAACAGGAAAACTATCTTTGGGTCCATAGTGAATTTAGGGTTTTCCATATAAACTTACAAGCTGGACACTTGTGGATTCATTCTGGCATTATTTATAATACCGAATGCATTACACTCTAATCAAGAACAGGATGTTTTCTATAATTAGATTGGGATGACTCATTTTTAAAATCATCTTCTAAAGGTTACTTGATTCAGAGCAGCAGTAATTGCAATGAAAGCCTCCAAACTCTGATTTAATCTGAAACCACAGCGGAGAAAGCTTTCCTGCCATTTAATATGCTTCAGGTCCTGGAGACAAAACAATATATAAAATAAATAGATGACATTTCATTTATCTTTAGGTTTGTAAGTAGTGCAAACATTCTGATATGTTTTAACAATCTGATTATTTTCCCCAAAGTGCGCTTTAACTTGTTACTGAAACTTTTCTAATATAATGAAGTCTGACGCATCTACTAATGGCATCCCAGAGCTTGTGATTCGTTTTGCATGGTGGTAACATATCTATCACAATGACATGAAAATATCATAGCGCAGGGCCCTGGTACTCAATCGGTGGCAGGATGGCCCTATTCAAATTAATATTAAGATATTGTAATAAAAAACTATGAAATCATAACCCACTGGCTTGCATACCAGCACACACAAATTACTTCATGTGTTTGCTGTAGTAAGGTGTTGATTTAATCAAGTTATACTTCACCAGGGTAAGCCACAGCTGGTCTACCTGGATTGAATAGGACACTTATTTCTAGAAGCAATCCTGGGATAACCATGGATAGGTGATTAATGTAATCCAGTGGCCTTCTCCATTGATCTAAAATGGTATAGGTTGAGTTATTAAGCCTAGTTTTTCAATATATCAAGTGATTATACATGACAATTCATGATCTAATTCAATGAATGCTAGTGTCCCAGGTCTAATTGTGTATCATTGTAGTAGGATGTCTATAGTCTCCATTGTTTGGGCTTGGCAACAGCTGGTTCCAACCTTCAGGACTGCCCACGATGTGTTTACCCAAGTCTTTAAATTATGTCAATAGAAAATCACTTTCAATATTAAGACCACCCCTGTATGCAGGATTAAGGCAGACCCCCTGCTAAATGATCTGTTCAAATAAGATTAACATGATGTACATTGTTATAACTAATAACTATTAGAAACTAAAACAATACATCAGAACACATAGAAGAAAACGAAAATAAATAACAATTGTTTGTGAAATGTCTTGACTATGCACCTTCAGTGGTAAGGCCACCCCACCCCACCCTCCTCACCCCACCCCCACCCCCACCCTCCAATTAAGGCCACATTGTGTTAATCCCTTAACAAGTTAACAACAGATTGGGTTAAATGCGCCGCCCTTTAGTGATTTGAAAGCTGCAAAGCAACACTATACACTGTTTAAGTATGAGTGTGGTGTTGTAAAAGACCTGTCTTTGTTTAAAGATAGACCCTGAGATTTCTCTGAGAAACAAAGTCATTCAATTGAAGACAGAGGAAAGTAAAATTGTTTTAGAGCAATCTGGGGGCCTTTGATAACTAAATTGCTGTTTATATCCTCAAACGAATGGCATTGTTTCTTTCTAATCATGCACAATTCACATTGTGATAGAACATTTCATTCTTCTAATAGCCTACTTAAAATGTTATTTTCGAATTGCATCCCCCTGTTGTGTTCAAAGCATTATCGACTGCAAAGACTTCTCTGTAACTGTTATTAAAAATTCTTAATTAATGGTGACATTTTTCTTGAGCTCTCCAGTGATATACATTGACTTTAGTCCAGAACCTTGTTCTAGATTAAAAAGAGCACCTGCTACACAGCCAGAAAAGCCAGAAAAACATTTCAAGGGCATTAACTGTTTTGTTTCACAGAATGAAAGAAGATTTAAAAGACAAGAAACCAGGTCATATGCGGTATCCTTTTTTCAACGGTATGATAATCTAATAGATAAGATCATTAAAGTATAGCAGTGGTACGGTCTATCAAACAATTACCGTAGAACAGGACATTTTGGCTGGTATTAAATTCGGCACATTTGCTACCTTTTGAAGGTTTTGAATTTCGTTTTCACTTAGCACCTTCACAAAGAAAAACGCCACAGTTTTGCATTTCTACTTTTAATTTCAAAAACATTCAAATACACGTTTACTTAATGAAATCTGTCTTCTTATAGCATCACAGCAGCAACTTGGATTAGAACAAAGAAGGCCTTCTAAAAATGAGTAACAGCATTATCGTTATATAGTCCTTAATTTTTAAGTTACCAGTATTTGGAAAGGATTAGTTGCTGCAGTACCCTTTAACGATAGGCATTTGTAACTCTCAGTTTTAAAACGTAGCTTTTGGTTCACTAACATAACACAGTGGAATGATCACAGTATCATTTAGTAATTGCAGGACAGTATTGCCACGTTTGAAAGCTTTAACAATAAAGACGCAACAAAATGCTTTCAATTTAAAGCTAGTTAATAGACTAGCAAGATTACTTTATTTATTTATTAGTTTGCATTGTTTAGGGACGTTGTGATACCTGCATGGTGGGTGTCTTAATAGTAGTATCTACAACAAATCGACAATAAGAATCCAAAGCAAATTTGCTTTCATTACAGACTTTCTAACAAGTCATACAGGTACCACAGTAGCAGTCGCATCATAAATTCCAGATTTTCAAATCCATTGATGTAAATGTCCGGTATGCTTTTAATTTTTTCAAGCAATTTGGCTTCATCACACTGCCATTCTCATATTGTCATATTCACTTTGGCATCCGACACATTCTTTCCCTTACCCGGCGCTTCTTTAACCTGTACTGCATACCAGTCTGTCAGAGGCTGGGATCACTCACTGTATGCCACACTCTGATTGGTGGAAGAATTATTGGCGATCCAATCAAAGCCAAAATAAATTCCCCACCAAAATTTCCCGTTATACGGTATGACAATGTATAACACCTAGTTCTATGAGACTACTTGCATGAGATTTGTTTTAAATGCCATACATTTGCTGCCATAGGTAGTTGGGGGTTAATACAGAAATGCAGGATCCAACAGTGCATTTTAGTCAGATTGACTAAAATGTGGCAAAGCCATGTTCAAGTTCTAAACGAAAGCATTACAAATCTACGGCACACACCACCTACAAAGAAAATGATTCCCTTAAGCTGCCAAGAAGCATGTAGCAACAAATGAAAATTCAAATGTGCACCTGTCCCTGTGTGAAGACATCAGCATGTGAATTTAAAGGGGGCAGGTGGACTTCTTTTCTCAGAAAAAATCAAGGACATTGTAGTTAAGAGCTGAATATAAATCCATCCCTATTTCATGTGATTAAAAATAAATACGTCTTGTGTTGTACCTTTTGTTATCATCATGAAGCTACCCAAAAGAAAATGAATCACTTCTTATAGCAAACAACCCAGAAACAATGCAAGCAGCCCACCATTCATTTATTACTCTGTCATTACATGTATTAGCAGTATCTCTTTATTTCTGTCCTTTTTTAATGACTAGCATACCATATTTTTTCAGATGTGTTTTATTATTTCAGAATGATTCATTACTGCTTAGCGACTTGTTTATTCAAAAGCATTTCATGGATGAAATAATTTAGTAAAAGTGTCCCAGAAACTAATACATTTGGCCAGAGCAAAATCTTACTTTCGGTTTGTGCTTAGAAATGCTGGCCACTGGTAAATACTCCCTCAGCCACCAAGGAACTGCTACTGGATTATACTAAATGTAATTAGTGTAATCAATACAGCTCCACTTAAAGTAACTTGTTTCAGCTTTTAATTATAAAGATTAATATTGAAAGGGTTTCAAATCTGCCTTAAGGAACCCTTTTTTGTTTCCACAGTTAGACCTATACTACTGCTTATGGAAGTCTTTTAGGAGTTTCATAAGAGAGAGAGAGAGAGAGAGAGAGAGAGAGTTATCCACTGGCTATGGGTGAGCAAATACCTAATTCCACTCAATTTCGCCACTGAAAATATTCAAACAAGAATCACAAGAGACTCATAAGAGAATGTCATGGAGGAGTTTCCAGTCACAATATTGGTTTTGGAATTTTATTTTTTATTCTTAGCTTTATGGAACGATAAAACAACTGTACTCACTGTTAATGACTACTTGTCATTAATGATAGCTCTACATCACCAAGCATTTACACAAAGCATGGGTATTGTCTTACTAATTGGGGTTAGTTGAGGTCATTCGTTCAGTGAGCACGAGGGTCTATGTTACAAAAACTGATAAACCACAAACGAATGTAGGAGAATATATAACCTTACTCAGAAATGTACGTGGCTCTCTGCAGCAATGTAAAAATAGCCTTCCAAATAGAGCTATTTGCTATTGAATATGTTTTTTTTTTCTAAGTTAGGTGTTAGTTAAACATACATTACAAAAAGAAGACTTTAAAACATGTATATGGCATGACTAGCTACATGTAAATAAAGGATATTGATGTTTTATTGTTACATTTCAAAACATGTTTGATTAAAGAGCACAAATTTGGGTCAAAGGTCTGATTAAGCATAAAACATGTTATATTTAACTTTTTGTAAAGAAAGATAGAGCATGGATAGAGCAAATAAGCCAGTACCTAGTTCGAGATAAAGCTATTTAGCTTTAATTTTAGGCAAATGTTTTTTTGTTTTTTTGTTTTTTTTTTCTTGTAATTGCATACACACAATGCCTGTCACAAAATACAATATCATAACGACAATTCCTATAATATACCATCTGTGCACAGAGTAGTTTTTTCAGACAAAAGCTCAAGATTTAAATGTTTCAGTTCAGATGTGTACTATATACATTTTAAAGCAACATATATGACCAACATATTGTAATGCCTATTTAAAGTGCCTCTTTTTAGTATGTTCTGCTGGACCTTTTTGTTCAGGAGAGCAAATGAACCAGCTACAGTTTTGCCAGTTGTACCATTAACTACAAAATAAAATAAAAAGAGTATGTTTTACAATATTCCCTGTGCATGTTCTTGCATCAGAATCATTCACTTTCAATACCCCACACCAGTCTCTGTAAAACCACAGTAACAAATACAGACCAGCATGAATTTGTACAAAATTTGGGATGCAAGATGCAGGAGGCTTTGCCAGTTGACAACATCTTTTAGTTGCTTTATTTGACAGAAACACGTTTTCTGAACAAGTATCGTTGGCTCCAAGACTTGTTTCTTGTGTTGCCGTGTTCTTTTGTCCTTTGAAGGTGCAATTGTCAGCCCTTCTCCCCTGGGATGGGGACCAGCTGGAAGGTGGAGGGAAATTGAGATCGACTGACACACTGCCAGGTAAGAACATGCAGCATGGTTGGTATAAAGGTGAAGTAAGCAATATCATTTGTCAAGTGTGTTTCACAGGGTAGTAGGAAGATTGTGACCCTGCAGGAGATAAAACTCTTTTGTGGACTGTCAACGGTAAGCAGTACACGGAAGCAGAGTACACAAAAAGCTAAACTCTGGAAGAATGTAGTAAATATAATAATATTCTTAATAAAGAAGTAGCGTGGTGAGCATCCCTAACCACAGAGACAATGCAACGCTCTCTGTGGATCTCCGGTGCAGATTTAGGCTCCGCTCCACACCATGTGGTCATGCCTTTACCAGGTGAGCCACTCTGGGGCCCGTTGGGCTTGAATTAAATCCAACCTGAATCCTCAAAGTTAAACATACACCCAATTGCAAGGTAACACGATTGCTGTTGAGCTTATTACATTTTAAGTGGGAAAACCCGTGGAGGGAGGAACCCACTGGGGACCTAAGGCCCTTAGAACAAGCTTTAATCTGAAGAACAGCGGATCTAACTATCAATCCCAATTGGTGTTTTACTGCCGCAGTTATACTCATACCTAAAACCACCGCCAGCAGTCATTATGACAGTTACATTTTAAACAACATCAATATTAAAATGAAAGACAAACTATCGGATCCAACTCAAAAGTTTTATTCAAGCACATCATATCAAACATCTGCACAGCCAAAACATTGTATTTAAATGAACAATTAAACATAAAATGGTTTACTTTCTAACTTACCACATATAAAGCACTACTTAAAAAAATGAAAAAGTATAATAAACATTTCAAAAGAAACTAGTGTAAACAGGTATATGTACATACAAAACAGTAAAAACGAAAGTAGTTTTTAATTTAAAATGAAAGTAACATGTTTTCTCTTGCGTGTGTCACTCTGCAGCACTGAATCCAGGTTGAGCTGCAGCAGCCTGCTGCTTTGCAGTTTTAGTGGTTCTAGTGTTAAAAGAGACACCACGGTAGTGTTTTAATTACTATGTGGAATGTATCTTCTTCAGGAGTGAATGTTATCATGGATGATCCATAGCAGGATCTGATGATATATAGCAGGCATGGACACAAAGATCATTTGAGATAATGAAAAAGCAAACTACAGAGCTATAAAACCTACCCCCCTTTACTTTTATTGTATTGTCCAATGTAGATGTTTGACTTTATTTCCCTAGTAACCAAAGCCACAGGATGTCTGTGTGTTGCATCATTTCTTTCCATTTGATTCTTGTCCAGGTAATTCAGTGATATTCGTCAAAATATGGACGAGTTGGCTTCATTTCCATTACCCCTGTTCTATTTCATTTCTTTTAAAGGACTGTTTTTTGCATGTTTTTCTAAAGGCTAATTTGGGTTAGACGTTTGAATCTATTTTTAATCTATTCTTGCAGTTGCTGTGTTGTATTTGATGGTCTAGAGATGAAAAGGCAGAGGCAATGTTGATAACCGTTTTGTCTTTCAGCTCTGCAATTAAAATTCTGTTCTAGTTCTTTTATTTAAATGACTCTCCTCCACCATTTCTATAATTGCACCTGCTGAACTTGCATTTTGCTTTTTGTTTGAAGCAACCTCCAAGTTCTTTAATGCATTGTCTTCCAGATTATCCATTTGATCTTTTTTTATTGATTAAAATGGTCATATTGAATAATTTCAAATCTTTTTCTTTGTGCGTCTTTGAATTTCAAAGATTGTATACGAAAAAACTGTTTTCAAGAACAATTCATAATGACAAGGTAGTATGAAGGCTTGATGAAAACTAGATGAAACATCTCACTAATTGCTAATTGCTTTGTCAAATGTGACCACCAGCAAAGAGATTGTAATAACCTTGTTGCCATTTCAATTTCTTCTTTCTAAAAAAGTAACGAATGCTGAGCCCATTCACTATGGATTGTATTCATGTTGTCTTTAAATTAAATACCCTAAATATCTGCAGATCCTATCAGAATACGCTCTTAACCAGATTATCTAAGACACTGTCATCTTGTTATGCCTTCTTTTCATTATGCAAATACTTCAACAGACATTTCCCACAGTAGTGTATTCATAATAATGCACATAATAAAAGGTGTGAATGGAAACATTTTAAAAAATGTCACACCTAATAAAGGTCACTGATCTTTGGGTGTGTTTTCACATTCTGAGATGTGCAAGTGGCATTATTCCTGTGACAGATCAGCAGCCTGAGAACAATAAAACAGTTCCTTTTAATCTGCCGGTTAATGTCAAAGGAAATTAGGTAACTACACGATAAGAGAGGGAAAAGAGACAATGAAGAGTAAATGAAGTAGAAGCCCGAGTCATCAAAATGGTGACATAATAACAATCAAGTGAAAACTGGCATCAGAGCAGCATGCAATGACAAAACATTTTGACAGGGGGATTTCTGAAGCCGGAGAGGCCTCCATTTTAAAGTGGGACACGATAATATACATTATCATATATTAGGCCAATACATTACAATAGCTAATAGTTAATAGCTTTCAACTCCATTGATGACCATTTTACAATATTATATCAATATTATTTAATGTGCTGCTGGGTGATATATATATATATATATATATATATATATATATATATATATATATATATATATATATATATATATATATATATATATTTATTGAATGCTCGGCCTTGATGTTACCCTTGTTTTCTCTCCAATTTAGAATGCTCAAATCAAGTGTGTCACTACATTGTTACTTCCTAAATGCAGACGAAAAGAATGAAAATGAACATGCGTCCTACAATCATACCCTTACAGTTTATACAGGACAGTAGAGGTGCTGTTGCTTGGTAAGGTCAACAAACTCCAGATAATTTCCCTCCTTAACCCAAAGCAGGGCAAAGACCAATGGAACTCTCCCTGCGGGCCCCCAGCCAAGATCAGAAACTGGACACGAACAGGATTCTATCCTGCAAGCTCAAGTACATATTATACCAGTGGATTCAATCAAAAAATTAATTATAAACTGCATGTATTCCTTATTCCATGGCACTATTAGCCACGTTCTCAAACTTAGGTGGACAAACACATCACTATTTCTAGGATTCAATTTTAAGTATGGTGTTGCTATATTTAATTGCAGCTTATAAAAAGTACCAATAACAATAACTATGATAATTGAGTGCAGTTATGTTATGCTATCAGGCTAACTTCATCATAGTTTTATGAATTGTAGCATCACAATTTAAATTCAATCTTAGGGTTTATTGCAAAAAATATGCTAAATTCCTGTGCTAATATTTGATTAAATTTGACTAAAACTTATTTGTACAGTGCCTCTGAAATATTTAAATGTGAAAAACAGGTGCAAGGTAAGTGTTAAGGGAAGGATATGATGTAGATGAATTTGTTTTTTGTTTTATTAAAGCACATATACCAAAGGAACCTCAAAACAGGTTCACATTCATTTAATTTGGAGGGAGAAAATGCTGCATTGGAGATTTGCATACCAAACATAAAATATGAACATATGACTTTGTACATCACAACTAGGTGATATGCATTGTCAGAGAATCAACATTATCTTTCTCATTTCCTTGCTGCCTCTGATACATTACGCGCCAGTCTAATTGCAGATTACAGAGTTCTAGGCTGATGTTTCAAAGTATATGCTTGTTGCATATTTGCTGAAGCTGGGCCAACACAAGATACCCAAAATATCAAAAAGTCAAACAGAAGGAGTCACTATAATAACATATTTTAAAAATAATCATATGCTAATCGAGATGATTAATGTAACCTTTAATGAGGTGAGATTATTTATTTCAAAGATTCAGATCAGGAAACCCAGTGAGTTTCATCATCCCTGTTAAAAACTAGCTGGTGAGCATTATTATATGGTAAGAAGCAGAATATTACTGTGGCGGAGTGTCCCGCCCCTATTTATTATTATTTGTATTTGTTTGCGGCGCGGATAAAAGCGCCATGCCTTTTGTTATTGTTTTTTATATTTATATTTAAAAACCCTGTGAGGGGTAATAAGATAATTAACAACTAGTTAACCCCTCGGCCAGAGTATAAGAACCAGCAGCTGTCCGTGCTGCGGGGTTGGTTGTTGGGTGCAGAGAGGAGGTACGGGGAGATAGAGAGGAGACAGAAATTAACAATTGCTAAAACGTGCTGAATTAGCCAGCACGACACTTACTTGTTTGTCTGTCTGATTCGTTTGGCCCTCGTGCCCTTTTGTTTTGTTGTTTTGTTAAAATCATTTGTTTTGTTTATTTGATTTATTAAATACGCTGTCCGCCGATGCGTTCAGCTTCACCCGCCCATCCATTGTTTTGGTTTCAGTTACTTCCTGGTCCGTGACATCACCACACCTCACCACTGCGAGCCAGACTGTCACAATTATTCACACATTTTAAATACAAATACAGACATAATCATTTATACAGTAGTTATTAAGGTATATACTGTACAGAAACCAAAAATATAGGGTGTCAAAAGCAATTGCATTTAATCTTGAGTCTATCTTAAATAGCTTTCCTTAAATAAGCAGGTGAACGAGTTTAATGTCTTGTGGACAGATGTTAAGATTGCTTCCCCTTGATCAGTTATTCCCTTAGGTATTAAAACAACAGGAAAGCTATTAGGTAATCACTCATACAGTGAATGTATTATTTAGCATGTTGAAAGGTAACTTCTTTAGATTTGTGAACATACTATAAACAAACTATTGGTGGCTGTAAGATAAACAGCATTCCAGTTCTAGCATAGAGGCTTCTTTATGTTTTTTTGATAAATTTCCACAGTTTATTTATTTAACACACGCTCACTTTGGTAGCCGTCTCTTTTGAGCAAAATAAATATGTATTTACATACAGCTATACATATTTACTGTATTTAGGAATAATATTTCTGCATCTGTTAAACTGTATTTGTAGAAAGTGGTGTCATGTGGTCTGTTTACATGGTAACAATTTGTGAGAAAAAAAAACATCAAAATATGCAAAGGCATTTATTGTGGTATAATTTAAGATTTTACAGAATGTAATGTCCTAAGGGCTAAAATATGTAACATAGGTATAAATATCCTATGAAAAATACTATAATATGGCCCAAAAACATTATTGTTTTCTGTAATATAATATAGTGTGTTCTGCTTTATATAAACTATAGTGGTTTGGGACTTTTTTTTTCCTTTTTTTAAAGCTGTCAAATGAGAGAGAGAGAGAGAGAGAGAGAGAGAGAGAGAGAGAGAGAGAGAGAGAGAGAGAGAGAGAGAGAGAGAGAGAATAATAGATGGCTTCAGTGAGTTACAGGAAAATAATTCCATCTTAGGTTTATGTGACATCATAAACTACGAGACCGTAGTTTGCCATTTTGACGTCACTACTGCAGTATTGTGCCTTTTTTTCGAATGGCTCAGGATAAAGAATATAGCCTTCATCCATGTATTATATCTATCTAATATATATATATATATATATATATATATATATATATACACACACACACACACAGACACACACACTATATATATAAAACAGTAGGCCTTGCTTTTGGATTATCAGCTTTCTATATAAATCGATTGCGAATAAAAACAAAACTACAAACTGAAAAATGAGATAAACCTGCTTCCTGGTGTCAGTGCTGTATAGAACATTGTGAAAGTGTGCATCCTGGAGCTCTGCCAGTGTTTGAATGTGCCTTGTGATGGGGGCTATACCACCATGCTGCTTCTGAGACTGATGGCTGTGTCTCTAGGAACCTGATTGGGTAAGAATAATTTGATTTCTATTATGAATTGCCTTGAAAGCACTCCTCCCCTCCACTGCCTTGACTTTGGGTAGGCTTTGAGAGGAAGGCAAGAAAGGAGGGTTCTTGGGCTGACTATTGTAAGGTTCTAAACTGTGGTTTTGATACTGCTACCCTACAAATTATACAGCAGATTTTATTCGACAAATCATTTCACTGTATTTTTACAGTAGGTAGTAAGGTTAATGCATAGGTCAGTAAACTCCAGCTGGATTATTACAAAAAGGTATTTCATCCACCATTTTACTACTTTGATAGAAGTCACTGCATTACATTTTATTATTTCGTTGCATGCTACTTTTTATAGCACACTTTTCTAAATTCAGTTTCTTCAGTTTTCGATTTAGGTTAGAAGCATTATTTGAGACGAGGGGTACATTTTGTGGTATTTATCTTCTAGTTATTTTGAATGTTGTGGTTTAATGCTGCTGTTATGGCCTCATTGAACGTAATCGATGTATGATACAGTAAGCTTCAAAAGGTCTACCCAAATACATTATGTGAAACTAACAATAGTGGTTTATACAGTAATGCTGTCAAGTGCGGTTAAACAGAGAAAAGGGGTCTTTACAAGAACTCATTCCCACATGTACTTTGGAAAATTTGAGTTTGTGTCTATATTTACACCACAACTAAAAACATACTTGTTTGATATGTTTTAGTAATCATTTGTTTAGAATCAGCAAGTAAATGATTTACTCAGTCTAAGGCCTTACTATAAATAACAGTTGGTATTATAAACAGTTACACATTGCTTGTGCTTTATTACAAATTACAATAGGTTTTACAAATTGTGATCCAGCCTAATTAGAATCTGCCATAGGCACAGCATTACAAAATGCAACTGGAGCCTAAATTAAAGTTTATTGTGTTGCCATAGTAATGGTCATGGTAGTACGAGAAATGTGATTTAATCAAAGCCCAGGCCTTTTTACAATTAACTTGTGAAAGGCACTTAAATAACTTTGTTGTTGTTGTTGTTGTTGTTGTTGTTGTTGTTGTTGTTGGTGTTGTGGTTGTTGTTAGGAGGCATGGTTCAAGCTGCAGAGCCCCACCACAATGAGAGCAGGTCAAGTTAATTAGTCAGGCAGACCCTAAGGAGGCTCTTAGGTGTTAACTCTAAACTATTAGATATTTGATTTCCAATTACATTTTAAATAAGGAGGGTATGATTAAAGAAACAAAGGTTTCACTCACTCGTATTCTTTATCTAACAAATGACTTCACTAAAGGATTCTAATTACTGCGGGATGAAAGTGGACACAGTTATTTCTCCACAATGACACAAATGCCTGTATTTCAAAGCAAAAGGAGAAGTTTTGAAGTTTAGTTCATTATGGACATAATAAGGAAATGATGGCATAATGTTGCATTTATTTTTTGGACCATGCTTTTCCATTGTTCTTTTGGACTCATAATTATATTCATATTGTGTGTGCATGTGTGTGTGTGTGTGTGTGCGCACAACAGAGTGGCATAATTAAGAAGCACATCTTGGGCTATTTCATTAGAAAAAACTAGCAGAATGGGTTCTTGTAAATTGATGTGAAATTCTGAAAACAGCTTATAGCACATGCAATGTGACTTTAAACCTCTGTGTTTTCATTAGCAAGCATATGTTGGTTTAACCCATTCCTCATAGCTGTTATGTGTTGCAGACACATATAGCATGTACTAAGTGATCTTCAATGTGGTGGCAATGCAATGGCGATGCAGCAAGTAGACAATCAGTGCTGTGAACAGCTGATAATATACCACAGTGATAATTCCATAGTAACATAAATGATATCATAAAGGTATGAGGTATTCCATTGCAGTAGAATATGGGTACCAGTGCGCTACCCTATAGGTGCAATATTGTTTTCCAAATCTACTGTGTTTTTATTGCCGGAGGGTAATACACTGGTATTAGAGGAAACTTGTGTGCTAGAGAAACCCTTAATATAACAGTATGTCAGTAACTCACCCTCCCCCCATTGCCACGGTTGTTAATACCAAATTCAAGCTATCAGCATGATGAAAAGGATGACGACCATGATATACACCGACTGTATGTCCATGAATAGTAGATTGAATCCCACCTTCTTGTTTTAATAAAGATGTCATTGTGTGAAATATGATATTTATTTACAGGCAATTCATCTCGGCTTTTCAGTTGGGAAACTCTATGTACTTTTTTAATAAGGCAAGTCCTGGGCCCACACTTTCTAGAAATGGTTGCTGAAATGTTGAAAATGAACAAAAAACAGATGGAAATGCAACAGCTTTTCCTGTAAATGCCCCTTTTATGCTTCTTAGCTGCGCGTGGACATTGCTTTCTGGTTTAATTCGACTGACTTTCACATTCATGTTACTGTTATGCTGTAACATGGTTCACTGGCAGAGCACATTTGATTAATGTTGTTAAAATTCAAAACAACAACTACAATACCACACTGGGTCTTCAGAATAGTCTTTCTTAAAAAAGAAAATATGTCCAGAGTCAAGTTTTACTGCTGTAATAATTGTTATGCTTTTATTGTCATTTAAAAACATCTGTGTAACAGAAAAGCCAATTTATTTATAAGATATTCGGTAACACTTTACAGTGTGTCTCTGCTGTGTATTTACATAGTAGTTACTTAGTAAATACATGTGTACTTACACATAATTACAATGTCATTATGCATAGTTACAATGTACTTAATGTGTAAATCTCTTTGCACAGTATAATCCTAACCCTAACCCTTATCTGATATAATTGTGTACTTACATATATTGTGCAAAAAGATTTACACATTAAGTACATTGTAACTATGCATAATAACACTGAAATTATGCACAAAGTACACATGTATTTACTAACTAACTACTATGTAAATACATGGTAATTAGCGTCCTTTCATGTGAAGTGGTATCAGATATTCATATATAATTCTTGTGCTATTGAGCTCTGATTTTTCAGTTATTAGTTAAAATTTGAACATCTCATGAATGCGTTTTCATAATCTGGTAAGAAATGCATACAGTTCACAAATAAATCTGAGAAAAATATTTTCTTTTTGTAAAAAATACATTGAAGAAGTGCTTCTCATCTTAAAACATTGTAAGAATGATAAGCTTTCAAGTCTCAGAACTGGATACCGGTATGTTTCCTCAAAAAATGAAATTGCACTGCGGGGTGACTTTCATTCAGCCAGTAAAAGATTTTTTTTCATGTGGAAAACTTGATGAAAAGAAGAAACTCAGTTTAAAATTGAAAGTCAGATCAGCAAACAAGTCACAGTCTCGTTTAGCATTCCCAGTGGCTCTGAATCGCATTACAGTAATATCAGAATTCATAACACCTGCCAATTGGATCTGAAATACTGGAAACAAATTCTTTTGCAATTACAGAGAGTTTTATCCTAAAAAACACATAAATGACAAGCAGTTCTGAGTGTATTGCTTGACTTCTCCTAATATCATTCCAATCGGTTATGCATTAGAAGGCAGCGAGGTTTGAGAAAGAGGACAAAAATGACCAACAAGCCATTTCAGGTATAAAATCAAGAATATAAGCTCAAGATTAATATTACAATTTCATTCACTTGTAAAAACCACATGAGCTGCAAATTTTTTTTTTCCTCTTATTAGTAATTCTTCTGAAAATAAAACTGACAAGAACTATTAAACCGTATTCAAATGCTTTACATTTGGAACCCAATTAGGTTTTCCATTATGAAGCATCTAATTTGGAACCCAGTTATAGAACTCTCTGTAGTTCAGAAGAGTTCTTTACAGAACCCCCAATAAATAAGGATTCCATTTTGCACGCAGAAAAGCATGGGTTGCATGCAGATCTTCAAAATATAAAACAAAATATAAATAATTATCTTTAATGAGTTTTTCTGCTATCTGGGAGAACATACCACAACACTTTAGTCTAGGGATGCATTGTAAGTAATTATACATTAAAATCTATAAACATCATGCTATTAACAGATTATTATTATACATAATGACACTACAAAACACTTTTGAAAGATGCTTATAATATGTTATAAACATGTTACAGCTGTATTATTACATGGTTAAATATACATAACCACCTTTAATCAATCCATAAACTAGTGTTACTAATCTCAAAAGTCCCTCAAAAGTCCCTGTAATGCCTATTTTTGAACTAATACAAGCACAGAGCTGTTTTTGTTCACACTTACAATGACTGATAGTTTCTTCTGAAACTATGAGATTTGTGGACAGAAAACTTATCCCAGCACACCGCAGGCAACCTAAAACACAAGACCAGGGTGTGATGAACTGTTATTTATTAAAACAAATATTATACATTCAGAAATAATACATACTTTAATGTAACACATTTGTGTCTTCTTTGTAAGTCAGTGATAGAATGAAGTAATAACACAGCCAGATTAACTGTGAATTATTATAAATAGCAACACTGATAAAGTGTCTGAAGAACCAAGACCTTGTTAAACAGGAAATATTGAACATTCTAAAATATACCGTATGTAATTATATATCAAATTTTTTTTTTGGGGTCGGATTCTAGAATGTATTTTATACATGTTAATTTTATATTATGGTGTCAAAAAATAAATGTTTCAAGACATATTTCAGATATTCATTTCTCTATACAGTAAATAATTGATATATTCATTTAGAAATATAAAGTGGAATTGTATTTAAAATGAATTTATAGGAATAAATAAATACAACTGTATTTATTTATAAGGTTACTCCTGCACCAGAAATAATCTATACATTGACACAGCTACACAATAAGGGTTAAATACAACCATCTCTAGATGTATAGTATATTGTCTAATACTAGTTTGACTTTAATGCAATTGCTATGCAATTCTGACCACCGGAACGCAAGTCATAAATGCACTTGTTGTGAAGCTAAATTTATACTTTCATTCTTAGAGTAGAGCTGTTTGAGAGGTTCACAGGCATTGTACTATATTTGCACACTGCAAGCAGTTAATGCAGTCCAAAGGGTGCTTACAATACATACTCTGCACTGTTGAAAAGAATCCTTCAAATTCTGTATAAATGAAGCTGCATAACCATGACTTTCTATTTTACATTCTGTAAGTTTGCCAGTTACAATATTTTTTTTGTAAATGTACAGCTGCATAAAACTTATAATTGTTGCAGAAAAATAACCGAAAATGCAGCACAAACCATAACCTACAGTTTTGTTGCTAAACGTCAATAAACATTGACAGACACGCATTTATCCTAAAACAGGATGACTACACTGCTGATTAAAAATACTGCTATCCGAAGTCAATGAAAATGAAGTTGCTCTCTGTGTGTGAGAGAGGCAGTGTCGCCTGTCATTTATTTAGTCATTGCTTTATTAATTATCACAGCTGAAAGTCACGCATAGGACTGCAAAAAAGGTGGTTTATGGTAAGCTCACTGCATTAGTTGTAACAACCATGTACAACTAATTAAGGGATAATGGGATTGCTGTGTCATGTGACGAGGTAATAATGGCACTCCTGAGTCAATAAATGAACTATTAATGTATTTACCTTTGCTGACATTCTGAGAGCATGGCTCGAGTGTCCATGTGAAACTTTTTATTAGCGGTTTTAAAACAGGTGTCGTTAATCAGTGTCATCTTTTCAGCCAGGCCTTATTTGCAATTCCATTACTGAGTGATAACAGAATGGATGACCTCCATAGAAAACAATGGGAGAGCAGTGTCCGGTTGTTGTATAAAAGCATATAATATTGATCATGTACTTTACTAAACTGAAGGTGATGTGATTTACCCTATCCGTTTCTGAAATGATTGCTGTATGATTTAGAACTTGCAAAAGCAAGACACTCAGCATTGTGTGGAGGCATTATCATCTACTTGTCTTCCACTGTACACCTTGCATAAAACAGTATGTTTGTCTTGCCAGTGTCTGATAGTTATGCTTGGCACAGCATATAGGGTCCTGTGAAAATTAATGGTGTGCTTGCTGCATGTATATTCAATTATTTGAATTCACATATTTGTCCTTGAAATAGAAGCAAACAAAAAAATGTTACAGAATAGATGACATTTTAATACACAATTATGTTAACATCACAGTTTTTATTGCTTCTTTTCGGATAAGAATGAAATCCTTTTATTTTAAATGTGCAAAGCTGGACCTCATTAATAATGTGCAATGTTATATTAATAAACCACTATAATGTATTAAGAGGAGCTGTCAGTTTTAGTCAAAGTGTGACTGTAAATTACAATGTGCTTGTGTGGTTTTTGAAGCAACCATTTTAAAATATGTACTGAACACAATAAGCTATGCAGTAATACTGTGATGTATCGCTTCATAATATCCGAGGTTTATTGCAGTAATACTGCGTACATTATTGAGTAGGGGTTTCTTTGAAATTTAAGAAAAAGCAATACATTTAAAAAAAATTGCTCATTAAATGAAAAGAAGCAGGGGATGTTTTCCATTCTATTCACAAATCTTGCAATCGTTTTAAACTGCTTCCTAGCAACTAACACAATTAGTCAAATCTTAACTTAAAACGTACTTGCATGTTTTATAATGACTATTTTAGGACATATATACAAAGCACTGCAGATTTAGGGTACTGGCCTTAAGCGTTATTCTATGTCATCTGTTTGTGTGTCGTTTGTGTATTTCAAAGAATTCCCCTTGGCTGAAAATACAGCCTCCTTCTACTTCATTTTGCTCTTTTGTGCCTTGGGGAGCACTGGAAATATAATTTGATTCTAGGGTGGACAGCCAAATATATATTTATATATTTTGTAAATTATTTGTCTTAAACAAACAATACTAAAAATGATCCTTAAGCAAATGAGGCTAATGTATGTGTCTACTAAATGGCTGCTGGATTTGTTTTCGGATGTTTTAGGTGGGGCGGCAGGCATTCTGTCAACATGAAATTTCAGCATTAATTTAAATGAATACAGGGTTTCATTTTGACTCTTGGTATTTTTTTTTTTTTCTAATAAAAGAACAACACCAAGTTAAATGTGCCTCTCTGTTTTCTGCTTTGAGGTACGTAAAGCAATCTGTCCTACAGAAATACCAGCACATACTGGTGTTAAAACTCAGATAAGTAAACAAGATAAGAACAGGTACCTTTTGTGTTCGATGTCAGGCCATTTCATTTTTTGCGCTGGTGACTGACTCCAGAATGAAGTTTACAATGACATTTAACATGAAGTTTTGTTTTTATTATTACATGTTTGTTTTTTCAAACATGAAAATTTGTTGTAACGACTAAATCCCTAAAATAGTTCAGTTGCTGGCCTATGCAAAGTCCCACCCTCACACCACCTGCCCCTCTTCAGACTTTACGTTGCACCACAGTGACCCCTAGTGTTCAGAAGCTGAAATAGAGCTTTTATTACATTTAGGATAACAGCTCAAAGCAGACAAAAGATTGGATGATGTCATAGACAATGCAGGTTGGTTCATTTAATCATTGAAAAGTCCACAACAAACTTTTAATCCAAGTTTAAATCTGTTTTCTAATAAATACTGTAACAAGAGGAAATGTTTAAAATACTAAGTCAGCTGATAATAAACAAAAATAAATAAATAAAATGTGACCTTAAAATCTTTAATGAAATAAAAAGGTTTATGAATGGGTTAACTGCACATATTACCATATATTATTTATTAGATCATTCAAGTGAGACCCAAAAGGTCTGAATACTCACCAATGTGGTTCTGACTTAACTGGTAAGCAATAGGAACAGTCTGAGGCAGGCTTCAGTGTAGAACAAGTCATTTAGGACAGACAAAGAGGCCATAAAGGCGATCTCTGTCCCTGATGTAGTATTCCACTAGCGAGGAGATGAAGGCTTCACTAAATTAAACTCAGTGGAACATCTCTTAGACTTTGCTGTATAAGGTGCCATCATTGACACCACTGAATGTTGTTAATGCAGTCTATGAAATTTTAAAGAATTCACACTAAACATTTTAATGGGCAAGCATACAGCAACAGGGGATCACCTTTTAGTGTAATAATATACACAATTAAAACATCTTTAGATTTGAAAACCTTCTATGACCAACTCAATTGAAACTGCCATGAGGTTACTTAAAGTATAATTATGTAATTAATTCAGTCATAATCCGGTATTCTACCATTGCCTTCAGATGTGGTTAATGTAAAAGTGAATGTTTTAAAACGTGACTGCATTGAGAGAAATGGAGAGGGTGGTGGGGATGTTGGGGAATTCCCCATCAGTAAAGAGAAGAAACAGAAACTCAGACCCTGACTGTGGTGTGGGAGGGAAAAGCTTTCATTGAGTGCTGTTTCCAAGAACTCAGCCCTAAGACAGATTTATTTAGTTTTTCTTTCTGATAAATACATAATTTGTTTTACACAAAACATTTCCCTTTTCTATGTAAATGTAATCATAAAAGTAGGTTAAAGAGTAACTGTAAAATATCAGTTACTCTGACCTGTATTCATTAATAAATACCTTTTTCTAATTCATTTTTAATTAAGTGGGGTTTTTCCCTCAAGTTTAAATCTTGCATGAAGAACAAAACATTCAAATGTAACTTGCTGTAGTTCCGGAGAAGGGGTTTTAAGGAAATAGATACCACAAGCGTTGGTACAAGACTGACCCCTGTCCTCTGAAAGAGGTAGTACATGTAACTTCAACTCTATAAGTGATCCTCCAACCAAGCCAGCCTCTTTACAGCTGTTAAGATGCTTGGCTGGTCTCCATTTACATTGGGAACACACCAGCTCCAGCCTGAATGCTTCAGAATTGAGCATTTATGTGTGCTATTGGCCAGTGAATATAAATATATATATGTACTTAAAATCTGCAGTTTAAAGCAGCCTTCCAAACAAACAACAAAATCAAAACATGTTTAGCAAAATCCTGGTATAGACATCAAAAAATATTTAAATGCATAAAATATACATTCATGTATCGAATAAATAACACCAGTTTGTAAACATCTCAGAGCTGATTACACTACAGACAAAGAATGATGCTCTCCTACCGAGACCCTAGTGTATGTATTTCTTTAGTATTATGGTTAGTCTAATAAAACAGATGTGCTCTAGAAATGTGTGAGGGTTGCAATTCACAGTCTTGGGCATGACCATGAAGGATTGTGAATTACGACTTTTTTTTTAATGGGCTGAGCATATAACCATATGATATAGCAAGCTAACCATATAATATAGCTTCGTAAACCACCACTGATTTAGACAAGTGATGCTTTATGTATTTGCATAAAAGAAAAAACACCTAGTTGTTTTTGTTATGATGAAAAGTATTGAGCACCCCTCTCTATAGTACTCAGCAATGCCTATACACGTGTATCATCATAGTGCAAGCACTTTAGTAATGGTAGACGCTGTATAAAAGGGCTTAAGTGGATGCATCCATAAATAATGTATAATTAAAATGGCTTTTAAAAGCTTTATGGGGATGAAAAAGAAGAAATGGCCCACGTAAACATGACTAAATCAAGCACCTGTTACCATAACAACCTTTAGCAGGATTGTGCAATCTGAAAGTGGCATTGAATTACAACCTTAAACCTGAAAAGGGATGACAGATACACAATCCCATCAGGCATAGTGTTCTGTGAGGCTGAGGTCAAATACAAAAATAGGCCTGTATCTAATGTACTGGAATTGTTCTTTCCTTTTCTGTTCTAAGAGCCCGAATGGTCATGTGGCCTCAATTACAAGGGGTCCCAGCCGACAACAGCACACCTCAGCAAGCACATACTGCACACATCACAATAATAACACAATAACAAGACAGGGAAATTATAATAATAATCTCCCAAAACACAGAGAGCTCAAGGTTGATCGTAATCAATGCTCTGGAGATGCCAGGCAAGGAGGCTAGAATTGAAATTGCTTTGAATATAATTCCATGTCTATGGGAGTTGATATGCAAAGGACACTGGACTCTGGAACATTGGTGTGGCAGAAAATGTATAGGCTCTTCAATGTTATAACTGGCACATTAATGCTTTATGACTGCCAGGTTGTGAACAGGATTTAAGAATGGTTAGAATGGGAATATGCCTCAGATCGCCTGGGCTTTATCACAGATAAACTCAAATATGATGGCACTCTCAGGATGTGTATTATAATACTGTAAACCCAACCCCAGGGGAAATAAATGATTGACAACAGATACAGCATAAAGTGAAACTACAGCATCAAACACAGAAGACTTGGGTCTATTTCAGTGATGTCAAATATCTAAATACAACCACTCCATAGTACTCCTGCTGGTGTTTTCCTTCACATATGCAACAATTAACCTATAATTGATCATTGATTGCCATGCCGTGTATTTTGCTAGCCTCAATTAAACATGCATTAATGGATTAATGGCCTAGGTGCTCTAATTGGAGCCTCACATCGCTAGCTAATGCAATGAAGCAGAATATAATGCAGAAAGAAGACGTCTTCTTGCTTTTTAATCATATCATTTTCCCAATGGATATATTCCTGTATGCTACTATGTATAATAATATTCACATGATTGTTGTCAGCAGTGGTCGACACATTTTTTTGCATCTTGTGTTTGTTCTCAATGCATCCATTATTGTTGATTATTACCTGGGAGATATTCAATTAGGAAATTGGTTTCTGATTGCATCTTTAAAATAGATCCATGCATGTATTTTGAATATATAAAATGAGTTTGTTAATTACATGTTTTTGATGTTTTTTCTGCAGTCAGGTAGTGTAATATGCATGCCCCTTTGTTGAGCAGTAGTTAGAGTGTATACTGTATATATCGTACATGCATGCTTTTTTTTAACAACTTCTATTTTTATTTTTATTTATTACTGGGATCTGATTCAGTTTCTCTTCCTTGGTTTATTACAATGCATTTGTTTTCATTTTTTACTCAGAGGTTCCGCTGAATAAATTATGAAATCCCTTAGAGAATTGAGCTGAGTCTTTTGTCTTCACAAAAGCAAAAGAAAAAAAGAAACCAAATGATAAAAAAAATCCTGCTGATATGTATTTGGAATGCACTGTATATGAAATTGGCTGACACTAGCGTTAAGTGATAAACGATGCATCCTGGCTTGCTGTGGAGGGGACTAAAACATAATCTTCTAGTTTTGTTTGTACCATTTTAATTCCCAACAATGTGATAAGACTTTAAATCCTCACCAGCATGCCTGACTGGAATTATGCATGTCTTTGACCTCTGAAATCATTTCTACTGATTTATTTGACATACCTTTAACCCTAGATGTGTCCAGGACTAATTCTGAAGTGTCCCTGCCCCTAGGCTAGTACAGCACATCAGTCATTGCTACAATAATGCTATCTCTTTTTCAAAAAGGCAGACATAAATCTTTTGGATGTTAAATGCGCTATTGTTTGAAAATGTATATCTGAACGTATTATTACAAAGATGTATCACCTGCTAGATCAAATCATTGTTTTGTGTAGTACAGTAAATGCAACACATATAACACTAGCTAAACTCCTTTCTCGTGTTATAGCTTTTTTTGTTTAACAATGGGAACAAATAAATATCGTTTATGCTTTTCTTGAGGTTCATAATGTTCTCTCTTCACATTGTATATAGAAAATGCATGTAATAATTCTATAAACAGTGAAATGATATTAAGTAAACGATTACTATTTTCAAATCAATTGAATTAACATCCAAATCATGTTAGTGTGCTTGTTATAAACAGTTAATAAACAAGCAGCACACAATAAAACAAAGTGTTGCCGTCCTCTTAAAACATTTCAATGACTGATTGTCATCTTTCCATCTTTTGGTTGATAATTGATCAAAAACAAAAACTGTCTGTTATTGAAAGATACTGCAGTACACAAACCTTCATCTGCCAAAATCAACCTGATGTCAGTTATTTTAGTTCAGAAAGCAGAAAATCTGAAACAAGAGTGTAAGAAGGTGCTTTATATAAGATGACGACTGAGTGTTAGATATGATTTTCATTTTGCTCCCTCCCTCTCCCTCTCCCTCTCTCTCTCTCTCTCTCTCTCTCTCTCTCTCTCTCTCTCCTCTCTCTCTCTCTCTCTCTCTCTCTCTCTCTCTCTCTCTCTCTCTCTCTCCCTCTCTCTCTCTCTCTCTCTCTCTCTCTCTCTCTCCTCTCTCTCTCTCTCTCTCTCTCCTCTCCCTCTCTCTCTCTCTCTCTCTCTCTCTCTCTCTCTCTCTCTCTCTCTCTCTCTCTCTCTCTCTCTCTCTCTCAGGTTCTGTAATATTGTATTGTAGTTTGACAACTGAGGTGAAAGGAACTCACAGGCGGTCTGTATAGTCAAGGTGTAATTCTCGCTTGCTCTCAAATGTCAGTTTGACACCAATTGGTAATCACTTTTTATTCCAGGTTATAGATGTCATTCATAAAATCCTACAGATTATAGTAGAAGCAGGAGTTGTTTGACTCACAAAGTGACAAAATGGCAGCCGAGTTGAGGGAGGATGTTTGGTCATAGCCAATGAACAAGACACAGGAAGCTACAGTGTCAGAGAATGTGGTTACAGACACTAATAGAAATGAAAATGATTGCAGGACACTGCACCTTCAAAACAATGAAAATATATAAATCAAGATTAAATAATGAAAAGACAGTCATGCAGATTTCCACAGAATTGTTTTTCTCCTTATTATTAAAGATACCCTTCTTTGTTTCCAGAAGATAAGGGTTTAATGAATTTAATAAATTAACAAGCTGTCTGCCTGAAACAGAGATCCTAATTAAAATAAAAATACAATTTTTTTGTAGCATTAAAATAAGAATTTTTAATTGTATTGTATCATGTTTATATGTAGTTCTTTATATATAGTAGTTATATACTAGTATGGATTATAAAACACACTATTTTCCTATGATATTTTCTATTGCATGCTGTCCCTGAAAAGTACAATAAATAACACAAAAGATTAAAATATGCATATGGGATTAACATATGTAAATATGTGTGTACATACATTTTATATGAAAATATGAGACCTTACTCTGGGAAAGTAGCCTCAAATGCACTAATAAAGCAGCATATCTCTCTATGCATGCATCATAAATGATTTCTTCCTTTGGGCAAACACAAATTGTTAGGAGGTATTTTGGAAAGGAAGATTGTATGAAAACAATACTAAAGTGTTCTCGAGAGCTGCCAAGAATATATTACTTATGTGTGCCGTGTATTATAGTGCTTTGTTCATATAGGTTGACACACAGCAACCTCTTGTTTTATCACTATAATATGCATTCAGCTGAGTATAAACATACTTTATTTGGTATTCCTGGTGTTATGCTTGCTTAGCACATTACTGAACTCTGTCTCCCCTGCTGGAAACTTGTGCTACTGTTTTAGTTTTCACATTCTTAAGCGCACAGCATCGCCTTGTGTCCACTTGCGGTAAGGCAGATAATTTGTGAAGATTTAGCACATTTATTAAAGGGATACCGTCGACATTCTTGTAACATTGAATTTCTTATCTGTTTAATGTCATATTATTAGCGGTTTGTAAAATTCTCTATTGCTGTTATTATTTATCAGGCTTATTGACTCCTGAAAGATTAATTTCTGCTGTCCCTCTGTTGAGTTAATGGAAAATCTCTATATTAAGAGAGGGCAGAAATGACATCTGCAAAAATCTTGACTTTTCAAACCACCTCGTTTCACAAAGCAATCCTTTCCAGATGCAGACCCAGTGAAATAGGACATTTTTCTTGAAAAGTCAGTAAGCATGACAAATAATGTTCTACGGGAGAACCAACACCAGGGAACAAAAGCTATCACAGCATATTAAGAAAATGTAGAGGATATCAATTTCAAAAAGTAGAGCAAAATGTGACTCTAGAAAACCGTCTTCAAATTCAAAGCGTCTGATTTAAAACACAAGGAGAAGGTAGCTTGTAACAGTGAGTAAATAACACTTTGCAGATATGCTCCTCTTTGTCTTTAGAAGCGAGTCTGTCTCTTTCTCATAGACCTCACCTTGAATTACCTTCAAATCTCACGCTTGAAAAAGCCAGAGATGGGAATCTGAAAAACAAAATGGTAGTTGGTTTGCTATTAATATTATCATTGCATTAATAGTATCATTGCATTAATAGTATCATTGGTCTGCCATTTCTTGTGCTGATGATCTTTATTTTGCTGTTTAGACTTTGGAATATGCAGAGATGTCATTTACAACGTTATAGATTTAAAGCTACCACTGCATTCTGGTACCTGATCACTTCCTGTACTGTAGGTCAATCACATATCAGGAAGCAGAAGTCTGTTTCTTTATTTGTTTACTTATGTATTTATTAACTGTTTTTAAAATGTGCCTATCCCTAATTAAAGTTAATAAAAAAGCAAAACACAGAAGAACATTCAAACTTGTCATTGGATAGTTATTGACCTGCCATTTTTTGTGTTATTATCACAAAAAAGAACAATTGTAAGTCCATGGTTATATTTTGTATAAAACAAACACCATGAATTCATAATGCTAATAGATATTCAGGTTCTTTCTTCAGGGTAATGTTGTGGTGTTGCTAAGGGATTCTATTGGTATTTTTCAATCTTTGATATACTGTAAAGACAGGCTCACCTAGTTTATTAACTATTAACAACTTGTTTACTAACACAGAAAAAGTGACTCTTGACAATTAATAAATTAAGCTTTTCGGTAGACGCGTGTCCAGTTTGACAGTACTTGTGCTCATTATCACTTTGTAAATGCTCACCCTCATTTGTCACTGTAATTGTTAATTTTATCAAGTTAATTGAGCACTTTACAGAGAGACCTGGTCATGGACAGAATCATGCAAACGAGCTGCGAATGTAATCCGGCTAATGAAGATACAGTGCCAGCTGAGTGACATATCCACCCTTCCTGTCCTGGAAAGAATGATTCACATGGCCAGATTTGTAGCTGAAACAATTACCAAGGCCATGCCACCCTAAAATGTATGAACCTGATTCTTTGTGAATCTCATTTCACTGTGTTTTTATTACAGTCACCCCTGGGGGAAATGCCAGCAGGATCAATATAGAGTTACAGAGCGATGATCCATCACTGTTTTGAACATTAAAACAGACTTTCATCTAAGCATATGTATTGCTGTCAGGTTTTATATATGTGCCTGAGTGCATAATTCGATCTCTGTTTTATAATATGGAAAAATAATGATATATCAATGAATGAAGATCTTCAGAAACGTCTTCAGTAGTGTACCTTAAATTCAATTTCTGCATTGCTTTTAGTTGTAGTTTTCTGCTTTCATTACACAAATACAGTCCTCCCTGTTATTTCACAATTTGAACATTCTCTGATTTGGTTAATTTGTGGTTAGGCCACTGTTAAAGGTACAATATTTTACTATATCAACCTTGATAGTTCAGGATATTTTGATGCGTTTGTCAGATAGCGAAATAACAAGAGGATCCTCAAGTTATGTACAGTGTTTTCAATATACTCACAAGACATTACAATCATAGAGCTTTTCAGATTACGTTACTTTGCAGGAAATGAAATAGCTTTGATCCCAAACAAAATAAAATCCAAATAAACAACTAAAATGATCATTAAAAAAATTATAAGATCATTCATTCTTTCCTGTTCATTACTGGCATCCTCAATTAACTGCCATCATGGTTTTTCCAGTTTGGAGATATCTGGCAAGACAGCACAGGAACTGTTTAATTGACAGAATACATCATTCTCATAGCACAGTCTGTACAGGGTTACTTTCATACAGTGGCCACACATGTAGTGGATGAATATGTGCTGTGAACTGTGCTAACAAAATCCATCCACTGGCTGATCAAAGCAGCCCCTATGTGTCCATATAAGTACTGTACCAGTAGCTGATTTTCACATATGTACCTGGAATTGGACAACATTCATGGGATTTGAGTCATTCTATTTCAAGTGATGTACAATGAATCCTGCTGCATTTTTCTGAATAATAATGAACTAATTGAAAGTACACCAATACTGGAACTGGAGGGTTGTATCAAAAATAATCCCATAGAGAAGGTGTTCACTTGAACTTGTTAAACAAAGATCTGTCACATACTGTAATAACTCCAGGAAAAGGGCTAGGTATTTTTCCTAGCACTATGAGGAATCTGTATGACTACAGAAAACCTCTTACTTTTTCTAGGTTTATGTAGGTTGATTAAATACCATTGCAATACCACTGGAACAGGTCCAGTTCTGGTAGAAATATGTAAGAAAATATCCCATTGCTCTACAGGAGCTGTAGTAGAGACCCATTTGGCTTTAAATGGATGTAGTTTATACATTCCATGAAAGTAAACCGTGGAGTTTTTCTTTCAGCGTGCCTTTGAAAAGCTCATTATTTTTCAAGGTCATGTGTGTTTATACAGCTCTGTGAAATGAGTTTACAATAATGGCGTACGTGGTTTGAATTCTTTGTCACACTAGACAGCTGTATGTTTTTCAGCTACAGTATTCTAATTTAAAAATTGTGTTTTAGCAGTATGGCAATGAAAGAGAGTTAGGAATGTGGAATTCTCATACAGAGGAATATCAATTGCGCAGGGTAATGTAATTCTTGAATGCAGACCAATTCAGGTTAAAAGGTGAGGGCTTCCTTTCACTAGTTTATTGTGCTGGGAAACGTCCCTTATATGACCGCATATGGATTTTTCACATCTCCTCTCCACAGTATTAATTAATATAAATATACGCTGGTCATGTTGGAACTATAAATAACAATGTCCTTTACTACTGAGATAAACAACTCAGGGGACGGTTTAAAATACCACCAAGTTTAATTTTAGCCCCAGTCAAGCAGCGTTGTGTATACTCCTGGTAAGATGTCTTGACAGCTGTACTGTAGTGAGTTTATATGGCACAATGGTTATACAGTGGCTGAACTGAATCTAGGGCCTGCAGTAATCTGCAAACTCACAAAATGTAAACAATGACAAAGGCCACCACCCAGGCCTCTGTGACAGACAGGCTTTCAAAGATGTATTACAAATCACGTATACAAAATATCACGTTGTGTGTAGGGGGTCTTTACAGAGTGATAATATAATACCATACCCTACACACAACGTACTTTAAAAAAAAAAAAAAAAAAAAAAAAAAATTCTTTACAGGTCTGCCCATCATAGCTGTCCTGACTGTTCCCAAGTCTTTGTCACTATAAGATTACACACTGATGTCTATGTTGACCTCTTTACATTGTTCTGTTTAGCTTTGTTAAGACTGCTTTCTTTATATAAGCAAGTCCCTGGATTTAAGTTTATTTAAGTTTAAACATTCTTTCTTGTACTGGTTTGATAAACAGAATACTTCATGGACATTCATGGAGCACTGTGTTTATTGCTCTCATGAGGAGAGGCGTAAACACTGGGAAACAATGGCAGGCAGTGTGTAATTCAGGTAAAATATGATCTGTATAACAACAACACAGTGTTCTATTCCCTGCTACCCTGTGAGAGACTGTGGAGCTTGCTGATGACATTCATATCCTGCTTTCACGGGTTTCAAAGATTGAGGATCCTTGTGTACCTGCAGCTGAACCGAATGTAAGTCTAGTTTCTAATGAAAAAGAGAGTGTATGGAAGGGGTTGCCATACTGTTACATACTGTATTTAGCAGCAGTAATTGGAAATGTGGACATCTATTTCATATCATTCTCTCTCCCACTCCTGGCAGTTCTGATTTTTACAACGATTCGGAATGCGTCTCATAAAATATTAATTCATTGACTAAATGGAGGAAGCAGGAAGCTGTCCATTATGTTGTTGGTCACAATATTTGCTTCAGACGTAGGGTGTGTTTGCTCATCTCACAGCCTCAGGACACTTGAACACAGCCTTGCACATCAGAACAAGTGGAGCACAGAACTGCAGTCAACCAGGTAAAACATTTTAAGTGCTGCAGGTTTTACATGTACTGTATAGTATTGCTGTTTACACAGCTTCCTTTATCACCTCTAGGTTACAGATTTGTTGTAACATCAATTTTTGCTACCTCGTCAAATTTTCCTACCGGTAGCAAAATATGACATATATAACTGTCAGATTTTGCTACCTCATCAAATTTTCCTACCGGTAGCAAAATATGACAAATATAACTGTCAGATTTTGCTACCTTGTCAAATTTTACTATTTGCACCAAAATGTCTCAAAGTATAAATATTCAAAAGAGGAAAAATTTGATGGCTGTTCACCTTGTGTCAAAATGTCCTACCTTAGCTATGAAATAGGGAAGGGAAGGGACATTTGTAATGTTCTGTTGTATAGTTTTATGTTCTCCTAATAAAAATTTGATTAAAAAAAAACAAACAAACATAGCCATAGCACTTAACAAAAGTGCACCAATCTTCAATCGAAAACGCAGAAGCCAGACGTCTCAAATTTTGCTTTTCGGCTTTTTTGTAGCCTTCAGGATAGATTTTATTGGTTAGGTAGTCATGAATAACTGAAGCCTTTGCAGCCATGATCACACTGAATAATTAGAATGAAACAAATTCCGATATTTAACAGCAGAAGCAAAATTTGATGACCTCTCCTAAGCTTCAAGGGAATAGAAGCTTTGGGCAAGCGCAGTGCACAAGGTAGGAAACACTGACGCCACATTGTTTTAATGAATAGAATATTAAAGTATAATAATGTAAAATGAATGTGATTGCTACAAATGAACAAGGTTTTGTATAATACAAATATCACATCTTTAAAAATAATTTTAGATGTACAAACTTTTTAACACTAGCATATGTTAATATTTTATTTTTTCATCTCGTGTGGGGTTTTTTGTTGTTGTTGTTGTCGTATGAGGATATATATATATATATATATATATATATATATATATATATATATATATATATATATATATATATATATATATATATATATATATATATATTAGTACTTCTAATAACAGCATACATTTTCCAAAAGTAGGAGTTAACAAAAGACTGTAAAACACCATTTGTACACGAGTGTTTACCCTATTATACCCTACAGCTGTTTCAATGAATCCTGACCTGTCAACCTCTGCCATTCAGCCCTGGGCCTCTCTCAGAGCCAACAGCCGTTTGTTGTAATTTGTGTCAAACTGTGCGGGTGTGCAGTGATGTGGAATAATGTTGACAGGGGTTAGTTTCAGAGTAGGACTTTAAGAATCTCAACTCTGAGTCCATCAACATATTGTGCAATGGGGCAGATTTGAATTAATCAGGTGACACATGGCTTTCGTTTTGCTATAACTGGACGCTGCAGCTCCATCGCCATTGTCTTCATATTCAACTCTTTTTATTTTAGAACTGATAATCTTAAATCAAGATGTCTTCTGGTTTAATATACAAGCGCTGATATTATTAGAAGTTCGACTCATTGTAAAATATATGCACTAATAATGCCACTACGGTATTATTTATATTTTAATTAAAATACATGGCTGAGATGGGGTGCTGATTATTTTCGACGAGGACATTACAACACAATTCGTTACTGGCGACTTTACCAACTTTGCTTTAGTTTCATACAGTGTTTTTTTGCATGTTTAGGAGAATGATCGCCGCGCTCGGTTAATCGCGTAATTGCCAGTGTGTTCCATCCTGCAGAGACTGAGGGGGCGCTGTGTTCGGCTGAATTCGGTAATCTGCGGCGGTTCCCGATGCCCGCAGTATCTCTACCGGACTCCGCCGGACGGAGACGGGGCGGAAGAGGATATTTGAATCGTTGGTCTAGCTGCAATGGTGATGCTGAAGGATCAGGGACTGTAAAGCTGGCGCTGTAGTGGAGACACAGTGTTTTGATATGTCAACCTTCCTCGTTCAGACAGGTACCGTAATCTTGCTTCTTGGACCAGGCTTTCAGGATTTATTTATCCCGCCGTGTGGCCTGCACGAGCAGTGCGACAGGGGACTCGAGTCCAACCAATGGCTGGTGATCGGTACCTGATGTGAGTCTGTCTTATACGCATTGTCGGTGATATTTTAAGGAAATAGGTTGCTCTGAACCATAAACTGGGCAGCGTCTGGTTTTACATTTCAGTCAATTAGAAGTAGGAACCGAGAGTTTGTACGTATTATTTTGTATAAGGAAATTAATGATGTCTTTATTCGACTGCGTTATGACAGTCAGCGTAAGGTTCAAATAGTGTGACATTTTTTTTTCTATTTTAAATCGCTTAGTTTATAAGGTGGCATTTCATCTTTTTTATGAATGCATCTTATTACGGTTGTTTTTCTTGGCATTGCCCAGCGTATACAAGTGCGAAACATATACACGGACATTGTTTTCTTTTTTTGTTGTTGTAAAACCTCGATAAGCACAATTCTCATGTCATTTTTCAGATTTTCTGGTTACTGTATCGTGCTCAGGAGAAGCCCAACCCTTCCGCCCTTCGTGGCTCCAGTCAGGATTGTTCTGTAGGGGGCTGCATGTTTTCCTTGCTCCTTTCCGATCTTTACTCTCCTTTTCCGTTCAATGCTGCTGTGCAGTGCATTAGCCAGCGGCACGAATTAATCCTAATCAAATTAGCATTCACTTTATATACAGTAAAACATAACGCTAACAAAATATTTCCTGATCTCCCTTTGCAACAAACCTTTATGAACGTGCTGTCTTTACCGTTCCCTGTACTGCAACATGGTGGCGAATCTGTAAAAACAAATGTGTGTGTGTGTTTACTTCCTGTCACCGTGTAACATTAATATTGTTATAACATAACATTATGTTAGCATGCAGGCAAACCATGATGTGCAGCCATCTTTATACACTGGCATACGGTGACGGCAAGTGATATATGTTCGTAAATGCTTAGATGTCCCCTACAGTGATAGTAATAGAGAACGCAAGATGCCACACCTTATTAGTTGATGTGGCTCAAGTATAACTTTAATTTACATGCACAGAGAAAGCAGATGCAAAGTTGATGTCGGGCTGCTTTTTGGGAACCATTGTTGGTAGTTTGTGTGTCGGTGTGTGAAAGATACATTAACAAGCTGGACTTGTACACTTAATTGCGTTTTTAGCTGTAGTGTTGCAGTGGAAACGTGTTAGATGCATGTCTCTTAAGGAAAAAATGTCTTCTGAATGATTAGGTATTGTTAACCATGTGCTAGTTTCACAGGTACTGTGTTTTAAAGTGTCTTTTCTTCGACTGAAGTAATAGACTCCTATCTTTAGATTTGAAGCCAGTCTCATCTGCTAATGGCAAGGTACTAAACTTCCGATGAAACTCTGTGACTGACTGGTAATCGTTTTTATTTAATGAGCATATTACACATTGACGATTTAATTGTGGAAAATAGGCTTACCTTAAAACCTTCAAGTTTAATTAATAGCTGCATTGAACCCTACTCCTTGATTTGTTTACAGGGAGTTTATCTGAAAGCTGTCTGCAATGCACCTCCTAGCTGTGATTGCTGCTTCAAGAATATATCCTGTAACTTCAGCTGTGTTCTAAATGAAGACTCCCCAATGGAAACTTGTTTAAAATACTCCATTACCATTGTATAGCTAGACACTGAACTTCTCCAAATTTAGGAAATAAACTAAAACAGATTTCAGATTAAACAAAGGGCTGTTATTGTAACAGCTAACCCATGTTTCCTTGTATTCTGCACATGGAACTGGAACCGCATTGTTTAAAGTATTATGAAGTGCTGGTTTTGTCAGAGACTATTCATTTACTGTAATACAAAATAGCAACTTGTCTATGAAACAAAGATTGATGAGCTATTGTTATGATTTTGCTGATTTTAACTTTAGGCTTAGCAGCATGCAGCTCCAGGTCTTCAAATGAGCAAACAGGGCTTAGAAATCTGCTCAAAATGTAATGAAAGATCTTTCAAGAGACAAAAAAATTACATTGTTTTTTGTTATGAATTTACTTTTAAAGGGTATTTGTATGTTAGCACATACTATATCTTAAAATAATAATAATGTAGTAATATAAACTAATTGCCATCCTGTTTCAAACACAAATCTACTGGGATGAGATCCCCAGATCTTTAATCACTGCTATGTAATTAAAGGTTGTTGATTTATTCATCAGTAAATTATTAACCCTTTTATAATGAGATTTCTTGACACCAACCATTATCTTGCAACAAGAGGCCTTTTGTTTAGGAGACATCTATGGTAGAGTTTCATCATGGTTCATCATGAGGGAGTGAGGTGGCACATTATTTAGGGCTAATTTATGAAATAAACCATTCTGCTGTGGTCCTACTGTACCCACACAATGTTAGAGGTAACTAGGGCAGTGGCTGAATTTCTTGGCTTGTTGATACTTCTGTTGAGGATGAGTTGATAGTAAGAACTTGGCAACTTACTTTCCCTAAACTGAAAAATACACAAAGTGAATTCTAGGGTAAATAGAAGAACGGGGTGTATGATTTGGATATAGGAGAGGATACGTATTTGAAGAAGTAAACCACGATTATCTGCTGGAATTCGGGAAAGTAAACTTTGCCTGTTTTAACAGAGTTCTGTTAATAATAAAACTTACAGAGATCATATCGAAGCTGTGCCGTTAGTCATAAATATTGCCCTTTTGTGTACTGTACTTGTCAAATAAAAATATTCTAATGTTCCTTTGTACATGTGACAGAACTAAGGCTAACAAATCAACTCAAGGTTTACAGTAGATGAAGTACTGAGGTCGTTAATGCATCTCAAACTCGTGACAGATTAAGATCTCCTTTCTTGATAGAAGTAAATGGTGGAAGTGTCTTTGTGTGCAAGTACTATGAAGTGCATTATATGGGGGTTCTTCAACGTTGATGATCCTCTGACACTGTACGAACAGTGCCAATGTCATATTCTTTATGTTGCCTAGCTAGTAACACGTTCTGCATTTTAAAATGATCCTCCATCGTCTTTGCTGAGTAGAACAGCTTAAACTAAAAGAAATAATTGTGCACGCAAGTAATGATCACACCTGGCAAAATGAGAGTGAAGCTGTTATGTTTTTGTTTTTTTCTCCTCTTGGCTTTTCCTGATAAGTAGTGCCACATTTATTTAGGCATTTGCAAACAAAATAAATGCAAACAACTCTGGCCCACATCCCTCCAAATCGGACAGCAGTGCATGCAAATCAGTGAGAGAGTAAAACTTCATTTCAGACCATCAGATCATATTGCAGTCGACCCATAGCAGGTCACAAACCATAACATTAAAACACAAAAAGATGATAAATAATTAAAAGCATTGGCATGACTCAAGAGGTATGAAAAAATGGGGCAGTTGCAATACTTTGGGTACTGTGGTATTTTATACAGTCTTTTAAGCTTATATTGTGCTGTTTCTATGGAACAAGTTGGCTTCTGAAACATGAAGGATGCACCCAACCCCTTCTAATCCTCTGGGCATGCAAGTACAAGTAGATGACAACATGCATTTTGTTTGTTGTTAATTGGCTCAGCCCACTGTCAGATCTGCGACTGCTCTGGAAAGCTTTCTTTCCCCAGTGGGAAGGGAGGATAGTTATATCTAAGGCTTAATGTAGCGTTACTTGGTAAGCCTTCCAATGCCACAGTCAGAGAAGCTATGGTAGAATTCAGTTCATAACTCAAACTAATCATGTTTGTGGTTCCAGCTCACAAATTGCAAAGATGTCTTGAAACTAAGAGATGTAAAGCCTTTTGTAGAAGTTAAAGATCAATAAAGGCAGAAATGAATCTCTTGCTGAGTTGAAGTAAACAAAAAAAAAAATCATTTCTTACCAAAAGCAGTTTAACTCTGATGGTTATTGCAAGCCATGTGCTTATTTGTGTACAGCAAGAATCAGACAAAAGACAACATTTTATACCTCTTGTTATGGAGTACAACGTCAATCTGTGCAACGTTGTACAGTATGAAAGCATGACTGTATGAATGAATACCTGATTTCATTATTGCTCACTTGTGCTGCACATTTTCTAATACGCAAGCTCTCTGCTTTGTTTCAGGTAGTAATTGGATTGTGTAGTACAGACAGACGCACCATGTATTCAGAGTGGCGGTCGTTGCACCTCGTGATCCAGAGCGATCAGGGTCACATGAGTGTTCTGCACAGCTATCCTGACAGTGTGGGTCGTGATGTGGCGAACGCGGTGGTGCGCCCGCTTGGACTGGGCTTAAACACCATGGGGGTCGAGAGCATCCTCAAAACAGACAAAGAGGTAAGAGGTCTTCTGAGCTACACTGTGACTACACAGCAGTATGGTTGTACACAGAGATGACTGAAATCTTAATTGGGGTTGAATGGTAATTTCAGTTATTGATATGAAGTTTCTTTCAATGGCAGTCTTCAGATGCTAGATTTTTGCCTGTACTGTATTTTTGAACAAATAGTCTAAAAGCTTTACCCCAGTAATGTGCAATTGGAGGTGCTGACAATGTAATGCTTTTACCAGTATCCATCAGTTTGTTTACAGCCTGCAATTTTTTTGTCTGTATTTTTCCAGACGCCTGGTGGCTGCATAATTGAACGGTCATTAGACATGCGTATCAGCATCAAAACAGAGAAATATTAAAACTAAATAGGCAAGCTTAAGGCATTTTTATTTTTTTTTCTTCATATTTCTGGCAAAATTTACTTTTACTTTTACATTTTATGACCTGTGGTGTGATTCTGTGGGGTATTTGTTTAATTAAAAAATCTGTGTTTAATTAAAACTGAAAATGCACAACCTAAACAAGGATTGAAGTAATCTATTTAAAGATCAGGCAAAGGGTTGTGATTTTGATGGAGTTTGATATGCTTGTTGCACTTTCTGGGGGCAAAACCTTGTCCTTGCTTTTTAAAGTTCAGGTTTCCACAAAAAAGTAGAAAACCTGTCAAATTTCATATATTTGATTATTTTTTTAAGACACAGGAACAGACTGGTAACTTTTTAGGTAGAATTTAAGTCTATTGGAATGCATTATTTCTTGAATCCTATGCAAAAACAAAAGAGTTTTTTTCTTTGTTGAATGTGCACCATTTCAGGTAGAGTAAATGCCTACACTGCCACAGCTTTCCTGATTTTCATGATTTCTACACTATTGTTATTGATACAATAATTCTCATATCTAGTGGTTGTCCAAAAAATGTTTGAGCCTAGTACTACTATATTAATAGCTGCTGCTGACCTTAATCTGAGTGGTATTGACCATGCTTTTGTTGATAACTTGTTTGTGGTTTTAGGGTAGTTCAGATAAACTTTACCTGGCTGTACTTATTTTTAGAAGTTAAGTGAAACTGCAGTGTTTGTGCTGTACAGGTGAAATGGACAATGGAAGTTCTGTGTTACGGACTGACCCTACCTCTAGACGGAGATACTGTAAAGAATTGTGTGGATGTGTATACTGACTGGATTATGGCACTGGTGGCTCCTCGAGACTCTATTCCTCAGCCAATCATCAAGGAACCAAACCTCTATGTTCAGACTATTCTCAAACACCTCCACAATCTCTTTGTGCCCAGGTAAGAAAGCTGTGATAATTTAAACCTTTGTATAAATAATTGTTTACCCTTCAAATAATCATACTTGTGTTGCTTTTACCTAAACAGCTGATAATGTTGAACATATGTTAACCTGGACAGAAGTATTTAAAAAAATCAAATTACAATCCTTTTACTCTCCTATTGCATTTTTTCAATTTCACACATTACCACCAACTGGCAAATTTATTGTAACTATAGCTTCTTTTTAATTGTAATGCTTTAATTGTAGCAAGAAAGAAAGAAAAAGAAAGAAAACCCTACATTTTCTAGGCCTAGTTTAACTAGTGTCTGAGCTATTTTCAGCCTGTTTTTACTGTTGGTAGATTTGTGGCTATAACTAACTATAAAGGTCACAGGTACATGTTATATATGAAATGAATGTGCACACACTAGGCTTCCATAAAAAGTGAAATAGTCTGAAACTTACCCTGTTCAATACAGATAACAAAAACACAGAACAGTGTACAATGAAACGTCAACATGTAGGGAATGGGGGATGAACAAATTGGATAATAAATAAAGGAATTATGGCCATATATACAAAAGGGACCAGAAGCAACAAAAAAATAAAAGCTAATTCATTCACAAGATGGGGCTGTTCACTGTGGCTTGAATGACCAGTATGGTGGTGACCATGGCAACATAACCCTAACAGCTCTTGTCTTGTGCATCTGATCCACAAACACGAAAAACAAATAAATATATTTATCAGGAAATCGGTCCTTGTGCCTTCGTTGTCGCCACTATTTTGTAAAGATTTTGTGTGAAAATGTTTGTTTACTGCACCTTGGTAGGTCTGTCTTACAGCGCAGCAATAAAATTGCAAAACACTCGCATTCATGGCTAACGTGGTCCTCTACCGGAAATACACAAATAGGACCTCGTTTTAAAGCTCCGACTCTCCTCTTTCCAATGGTGTATAAGCAGGGCTGTCTCTCACAGTGCCTGAGTAAAAAGAGTTAAAGTGCCAGGTCGTCAACAGGTTATTTAACATTGGGTGGACCCTATAGAGTTAAAAAAAATATATATATATATATATATATATATATATATATATATATATATATATATTTAAAAAATAATAGTAATTTTTCCTTTTTTCTTGTGTGTGTTTTGAAGGCAGGACAATGCTCCCAACCAGTTCAGACTGTGTCAGCAGGTTTTAACAGCGGTGCAGAAGCTGGCTCGGGATTCCGCTACTATGATGAGGGAAACCTGGGAGGTTCTGTTACTGTTCCTGTTGCAGATCAATGACACACTTCTAGCCGCTCCAACTGCCCCAGGTCAGTCAGCCTTTTCCTTATTATGAGGTTAACGTTACACTGTTAACTTAGCTTAAAAAAAAAAAGCTTTATGTATGTTTGATTTCCTTTTAATAGGACCTGCACCTAATATCGGGTTGGGCTACCATTTGCCCTGATCCAGCATAGACTTCACAAGGTGCTGTAAGGTGTCTTGAAGGATGTTAATCCATTCATTAATATTTCACACAATTGGTGCAGAGAAAGGGCAGAGGGTTGTGATAAATAGTTCTTCACTACTGTAGCTAATACATACAGCCATTATAAATTATTCAGTTCACCCTTAAATTAAGTTTAATTTACTTTTATGCCATGTTGATGAACTATTCTTTACTGTGTAAGGACCATTGACTAATTCAATGCTTTCCACGTTTCCTTTTATTTTGTTGTCTAAGTTAGATAGTGAAATAACTAAAGAAGATTGTGATGGTGTTTCTTGATTCCCTGAATCCTGTGTTTTGTACCTTTAGGTGGAATTGCTGAGCATTTGGCAGAGAAGCTGATAAGTGTCCTGTTTGAAGTGTGGTTTTTGGCATGCACCCGGTGCTTTCCCACCCCACCCTATTGGAAGACAGCCAGGGAGATGCTAGCCAACTGGAGACACCATCCCCCTGTTGTGGAACAGTGGAGCAGGGTCATCTGTGCACTGACCTCCAGGTTAGCATGTAGAAAATAGGACCTTTTATATTAGACAGCTAGTCATCCATGTTGTGGTCAAGCATAAAAACTGAATGAAACTTATATATAGGCGTGTGACAAAGTCAGTGTTGCATTGTTATTTTGATTAGGTTGCTAAATAGTTTTCAACATTGGAGGTACAATACCAAAAATGGACGACACAGCAAAGAAAGCAAAGTATATTTTGGCTGAGGATCGTGTCCCAAATAAACTTGCAAATGGAGGTAAATTGTTTTGCACATCTTGTGACTGGAGAAAATGTGCTTTTTTTTCCTCTTGTTTCAAGATTGCTGCGCTTTACATACGGCCCATCATTTCCTCCATTTAAAGTCCCGGATGAAGATGCAAACTTAATTCCTGCTGAAATGGACAGTGATTGCATTGCCCAGACTTGGTTTCGCTTTTTGCACATGCTGAGGTATGAAAACAGTAAGAAGTTCAAATAGCTGTGTTTATATGTTGTCCTACATATCTGTGTCTTGAATGAAGATATGAATATTTTCAAAATGTAAGCACGTCTCATATTTTATGATGCGATGACTGGCTGATTTAGTTTCCACACAAGCACGTTAAATCAACTCTTTTAAATGATCTGCATTTCTAAAGGCATTCATTCCTTAATTAGCTGCATGTTCTTCCTTGCTGTGCCAACAATGTGGATCTTGAGAAATGACTGATCCATTTAAAATAATTTCTTATCACTGAATATGTGGACTACCCCCCTTCTGTCTCCGTCTTTCCCAACATGCTCTGTTCCAGTAATCCTGTGGATTTGAGTAACCCAGCAATAGTCAGCTCCACCCCGAAGTTCCAAGAACAGCTCCTGAATGTCACTGGTGTACCCCAGGAAGTTATTCAGCACCCCTGCCTCAAACAGCTGCCTCAGATATTCTTCCGTGCCATGCGAGGGATCAGCTGTCTGGTCGATGCATTCCTAGGTAAAAACAAAAGGGCTGGACTGTGTTGTCTGGATGTTCTAGCAGGACTTGTATTAAGGGGGAACATATTTATTTCTTTCTGTTAAGAAATAAATAATACTATGAAACATCATTGAATCTTCTTCAACGTAGCCTCTTTTCAGTAGGATCAAAACCACGACACTTTCATTCTGCATTAGGCCTGTTGGTGTTTTACCTCGGGTGTGATTTATAGACCCAGCAAAAAAATCTGGTTTATACAGTTTAGATCCATTGTCATTTTACATCATTGAACTGAACAGCAGTTTGACAAACCTTTATAATGTAAAACAAATTAACCAAGATTCTGAATGGAATTGTTAGTTGCCTTCCTGAGTTCCCATTTTTGTGGTATTTTGTTTTTCTCCAGTATGTTCTCTTTTCCCCTCACAGGTGTTGCAGTCTGTAAGATCTATATTCATGAAAGACTGCCATCTTGTGGTATAAAAAGCTACTGCTCCAGCACAATCAAAAGGGGGCAATCTTAATAATTTGGGCAGAAGGGCTTAAAACTGAACACAATGATTCCAGCTAACTTTGGTTGTGGTTAGAAAAGAACTAGAAGCTGCAGTATTTTGTTTGTGAGGAAGATCTAAGGCTTGGATCATAAGTCATTCAAAATCTTCCTAAACTTTGCATTTACTAATCATTTTGATAATAAAACTATAAAAATATGATGGCACTAGCTAATGCAAGTCTCTGAAGACTATTCCCACTTGTGAATTCTTAGTGTTCATAGCACAGCTAAACACAATACTGTTATCTTCTTTGTTATACAGGGGTTCCTCAAAGCCAATTAGAAACAGCTGCCAATATGTTGTCAGGAAGGTGTAGGGTCCCCATGAGCAGACAGGAGAACAGTGATTCACTTGCCCTGGAGGATTGCTGTAAAAACATTTTATGTCTGTGGCCTCTTTGGTTTACGATCTAGTTCCTTGAATTGGGGGTGGGAAGTTTGCAATTTGTTCTCAAGAATGGTCCATAGTCATAACTTTTGAGACTACTTCATGAAACATCAGTCACCTGCCAACTGAGCACCTGTCTGCTGTCTTGACCATCATGACTGAAACTGACTAGTAACAGGAAATGCATGTTTTATATACAGAACACATGCCAGGATGACCTTCTTATAGCATTTCTGAAGGAATGGCCCATGTACATGAAAGTGTGTGTTCAATTTCACAGATGTTTCTAATCTTTGTCCAATCCCTGTATGCATGCTCAAAATAGAATTGGTGATCGTTTTAACCTTGATCACCGCAGGGCATGGTTACGGATCGTGAGTCTGGAATTCTGTTTTAGTCATCTTGTGTTCTGTGATTGTATTTACTGTCAATCTTTCATGGCATTCACATAACCTAGAACCACTTGAATCATTGCAAACACCATACAAAGTGAATTATAAGAAGAAATTAAAAGTTAATTGAAGCTGCTTGCTCTGTTTTGGAGCACTGTTAAATTATCATTCCATTAAATTATTGCTGTAAACATTCAACATTTACAGTGAAACCTGAAATAACGGGTCACAGGCGGGACTGAATAATTGGGGCTGCAGTTGTCTGCCCTGTCACTTGTATTGGGGTGTGGGGACCCCTTCTGGTGAACAAACAGGTGACAGATTAGTTCAGGGGACTGTAAGCAGGTATTTTCCTTCAGGATGTGGAATTAATCTATTCCCCAGTCACCTGGGCTCTTTTGCTTCAATTAACAGCAAAAGAGGTTTAGGAGGCTTGGTGGTCCAGTGGTTAAAGAAAGGGTCTTGTTACCAGGAGGTTCCGGTTCAATCCCAGCTCAGCCACATGGTTCACCCCTAATCTCTGTAAATCGCTTTGGATAAGAGTCTGCTAAATGAAAATAATAATAATGTCAACCTGTCGAACAGGAAGTCTTCCTTTGTCATTTGGTTCCCCATTTTGTAATGTAATGAAACCAAATTTGATTTTCCCCTTTGTCACATAGCAGATTAATTTTTTTTTTCTTCAGGCTTTGCAGTTTCTAAGAATTATTTACGTGAAAGACTCCCATCTTTAGGTATGAGTTTATTGTAAACACTCCCAGTGTTCAGTAACACTTTAACATGCATGTTATCATGTTCACATATTATCACATTATACTGATACAATATAAAGCATAGCTATGCAGACCTATTGCCAAAACAGGGCTGAGCAGATGAGTACTCTCCTGGTATAATTAATTCAAATCTATTTTTTAGGTGATTAATCTTATTTGTTGGTTTTTTGGTTGGTATATTCAGGAAAATATTGTTTTAGCAACTTCAGTTCCCAAAAATAACTGGGAGGAGGGAAAAGCAAAATTAAGTCTTTTCAAATGATCAATCAGAATACTTACTGTTTCTTTTGTCCGAAGACACTGATATTTAGCATTGTCTTTAATCTTCAGGGATCTCAACTGAAATGTTGCATTCAGACAGCAGCTACATTATTATTGAACAGGAGTAAGATTTGCAACACATGTAGTCTCAGCTTTTGTTGTAGTAAATTTTAGATTAATCCCAAGTACAGTATTTTCTTTTTTATTTGACTTCCTTTTCCTTTAGGAAGTGGCGTTTCTTTCCAGGAATCTGAACTTGTATTTCTTCCACAGGCGTTATCATCTCTAAGAGCTATATACGTGAAAGACGACCCTCCTCTGGTATACAAAGCTATGGCTCCTAAAGGAGCAAATATAATAATCTGGGCAAAACAAATACAATGATTATAACTTGGTTGTGGTGAATCACAAGTAGCACTAGAAGCTGCAGTATTTCATTGTGCAAGGTGTACCAAATTCCACAAACCTTGCCTTTACTGCTAATGTCTTAAATGTGTATTTAAAAAAGGAACATGTAAGAAATATTAGAACAATGCTGCACCTTTTTACCACTTTCCTGCCATTGTAGGGGTTCACTGTGCAGTCTGGATGTGTGCTAATTTAATCATGGATCATTTAACCCTGATCACTTGCAGCTGCTAGACAATATATCTGAAAAACAGCACTTTGAAGCATTTGGTCCTCATTATAAACCCTTTACCAACTTACTTGAAGCACAGATCAGTAATGTATTGCTGTTAATGAACTTAGCAGTAAAACGTCAAATGTGTGCATTTTTGTTTTGATACTTAACAGCACTCAAGCAAATACTTTTCAGCTATATTGTGGTTTTCAGTAGTGAAGCAGCCATGCAAATGTTCCTACCAGATTCAATTTCTAACCAGCCAGGTGAAATTCTTCTGGTTGCTGGGCAGTCCGTATTGTAGTTGGTGTGTTATTGCCGGTAACTTGCTTTCTTCGTTTTGCTAGGTATCTCGAGGCCTAGGTCGGACAGTGCTCCACCTACTCCTGTCAACAGACTGAGCATGCCTCAAGCAACCACTGCAAGCAACACCACCCCACCTCACAGCAGGAGGCATCGGGCTGTCACTGTAAACAAGTCAACCATGAAAGCCACTACAGTAAGTGCTGTGCCAGAGTACCTAAACTGGAAACAAGGAATATGCTTGCTTTAGCAGTGGAGTAAACCAATGTCTGTCAGCACGGGCAAATTTAATATTTATATTATGCATGTTTATTTTAAACTTCCCACAGTTGTTTTTAACAAAACATGAATTAACATCATAAACTATCAGTTATGTTTTTAGCATTCTGTTGATTTAAATTCTTTAGCCTATACCAGTGTGTTTTAGTAGAGACCAAATAAGCCAAATAATTCACTTACTCACGTGATTATCAGCAGGGGGATTATAACTCTTTGTTACAACATTTTCCAAGGGATTGACAGAGTCATAATCAAGGCTTTAAAATCTATTAATTCCACTCACTGGCATTAGCAACATCACTGGTCTCCTTTTTATTGTGCTTCGTGTATGTGAGATTTTTAAAAAATGTAACCGCTTGCAATAGTGCCTTATTATTATTATTATTATTATTATTATTATTATTATTATTATTATTATTATTATTATTATTATTATTATTTTATTTTTTTATTATTATTATTTATTTCTTAGCAGACGCCTTATCCAGGGCTGACTTACAATTGTTAAAAGATATCACATTATTTTTACATACAATTACATTATGTTTTTTTTCACATTATTTTTTTACACATTATTTTTACATACAATTACCCATTTATACAGTTGGGTTTTTACTGGAGCAATCTAGGTAAAGTACCTTGCTCAAAGGTACATCAGCAGTGTCCCCTATCAGGGATTGAACCCACAACCCTCCGGTCAAGAGTCCAGAGCCCTAACCACTACTCCACACTGCTGCCCTCTTGGTATCCTGTCCCTGCCTAGAAGAAATTTTTCAATGCTGTCACCTGGTACTTGAAAAATCTGTGTCACCAATTAAAGCAAAAAATAAAAGATCTTCAGCACTAAGGGAAAGAGTCCAGTGATGGCATTGCTAACACTAAGAGGGGAGAATCATTAACTCTTTAATGGTTTACTTGCATGAACAGCACTTTCTTTGGGTTCCAGTAAGTTCTTGATCCCTGATTTTCTTCTTTCCCAGGGGAATACCGCCCACCCTCCCAAAATCCAGCATCAGACATCCACAACCTCGCCACTGTCTAGCCCCAACCAAACTAGCTCCGAGCCCAGACCACTGCCGCACCCACCAGACCAAAGGTCAATAGCATCCTCAATCTGTTTGGCCAGTGGCTGTTTGATGCAGCGTTGGTTCATTGTAAACTTCATAACGGAATGAACAGGGACAACAGCATGACTGGTAAGAATGGTTGGCAAAGTGACATTTTGTGCTGTATTTTGTTTGTTTGTTTGTTTGTTTGTTTGTTTGTTTGTTTTTCAAATTTCCTACCTGCAAGATTAATAGATCCATCTGCTATGCATCTAAACCCCCAAATGCTTAATAACAGCTTTTACAGTTTTGCAAATGTAATCCTGCATATTAACCCTATTCAGCTCCGATGCAGTAAGGTGGAATGCGCTGTTTGTTTTATTGTTTATAACTATAGCTTTTGTAAGCATCAACTAATGGGGCCACTAACACTGAATATGGGCATCATATGATGCTTGTTAAAGCTATTGTATTCACAATCTTAACTTCCCAACCATGTGTAGATAAAAAAGGTTGTGTGAATATATAATTTAGTTAAGAATGAAGAGAGCCATGATCTTTAAGGTGCTTTTATAGCACCTGCATTTTACTGTTTTATGGTTTTATAACATTTGCAGTTGTATCCTTAAAAAAAAGAAAAAAAAAAAGAAAGCTGAACTTTGAACTTTAAGCAGTCTTTTAAATTCAAGTTAAATTACATATTCACTTACAGTGGCCCAGTATAACAATTATTATATGAAAGGTTAATTTAATGATTACACTGCCCAGTTTGTATGGTGCTTTTCTACAGCAGTATTATCTATGGGCCTCCCAGCTAGCCTTTATTCTCTTTTAACCATATCTTACTGTCTTGCAATTAGAATGCATATTTTGTCCAGCACATGCATTCATTATTCAAAAGCCGAGACGTTTTATAGACAAAACGTGAGCACAGATTGGATTTAGTGTATGCCAGACCATTCATTACACAAGTTTATGTTCTTGATGATAATTTATTGCATGTTTTGATCAAGCTCTGAGCTGAAGGGGTTAATAAAATGAATTTAAAACAACATGCTTCTGTCAAAGAAAAACAAAGCCCTGATTTTATACCAAGTGTCTTTCTTATACTCTGTTCATGTTTTGCATGGGGATTGTCCAAGTCCTGGCTGTTATAACCTGACTGCCAATCTTCTGTGTGTTTTAGTTAGTTTACTTTACTCACTAAATCTTTTCTTCTAATAACCCATTAAAAATAAAGCTTAAAGGAGGCTGCTATTTACATATTAAAAATCTGATTTCATCATCTTTAAAGTTATTTATAACTACTGCTGTCCTTTGATTTGTTTCCATTTTTATTTCTATTATCTTGCAGCATCTTTTATCCAAATTCTTCTTTCTTATAAATCTTGTAAGTAGGAACATTAGCTTCTCTTAAATTGCAGTCAGTTTTTTTCTATTATCATTGCTCATCACCCCCATTTTTACCCTTTTAATTTTAACATCATCGTCATCTGGTCCTTGTTGCTGTTGCACTGTTTTCTGGGGAAAGGCAATTTGTCACTTCTTTCCTTCCTCTGTTTCTGAATGGGAAAGATGGCTGGCCAGAGATTAGTCTGATTTAATCTGACCGTTCATGCCAGTTTTCACGTCATGAATCCCAAGACTCTGCACTAACCATTTTTGTTTTTGTTTGGTTTAATTTGAGTTGAAAGTTGTTGTTGTTTTTATACCTTAGTTGTTTGGTTTTGTGTGTGTGCCTAATGCATGTATGTCTGTCCAGTAAACTGCTAATGCTATCCTGATGTGTAATGTGCTCATGGGAGATGACAGAGAGGCTTTGCTGGGCCAGTTACATTTTAGACAGATTCGGCATCAAGCCTTGGCTTGACATTGCAATGGACTTTCAGCAGTTTCATCAAAAGAAAAGATTATTACAAACTGGTTTTCTGTGTGATTTCAACAAGACAAAAAATAACTGCTGAAAAAGTAACATTCATTTCAAAGTCCACCTTTTCAGAGGTATTCTAAAATAAAATCTTGTTCATGCATTGCAATTTTAAAATAATTAGAAGGCCACTATACTGTGTCAGTCTCTGTTGAAGTTTTCAATAGTATATCAATTAAAATCTTGATAACTTTAGCTTTTAATGAATCTATCTTTTATTCTGCTTTCTAGAGCTGTCAAAAGTCAGTTATGGACGGTGGTCTAGTTTTCAGAGTCATTTTTAAAGAAAGAGGTTGATACAAGCTGATTTATTTTAGTCTACCACCCTGGGTATTGAACACATAATTGCATCTAAAGGAGATGTTACTGTTTTTAAAATTATTATTATTATTTCGCTTTTGCAAAATCTTTGTGTCAGAAGTCCCATGAGCCAGTTTTAAATGCTGGCATGTCCGATTTAGGTGCGCTGTCTCTCCCCTCTCTCCACAGCTTTGGCGACCCAAGCAGGTATAGAGTTCCGTCGGAAAGGCTCTCAGATGTCCACTGACACCATGATCTCCAACCCCTGTTTGATGCCAATGAGTTCCCAGACAACTATGAAGCAGGAAGGGCAGAAGCCTGTGGAACACTCTGTAGAATATTCTGCAGTAAGAAGACTGGTGAAGAAATCCTGCCGGTGTATCTCTCCAGGTAAATAATAAGAAGTGTCATTTAAAGAGAATTGCAGAATTTTTTGTCCGTGTTTTATTAGACAATAGGATTTCATTTCATTTCATGACATGATGAGCTTAGCACTTGTGTACTGTCAGCACTGAATGCATGAAAAGCTTCCTTTAATGTTATGAGTAATCAATTGTTAATAACATGGCTTGTTCTTAAAGCCTTGGCACTGTAGAATAAGTGTCATGTCTAGTTGCAGTTTATTTTTTCTTGCTTATTTGCCTGTATGAAAATCACCCTTGCTTTTTACATACACATCTGTTGATTGCCTTCATTTCCCTACAGCAGAGTCAACATTGAGTCAATGCTTAGAGAGAAAAATCATATCTATAGAGCTTTCCTATCTAAGGCAGCAGCAGTCATTGTTAAATATGTGGTTATTGTTCTGAGCCATCTTGTGAAAAGTGATAAGCACAATGGAAGTTATTTTGGTTCAAGGAAAATTGTTACCAAGCCCACTCCCACTGTCTCTCCTGCTTTAAAATAGATTTACAACCTTACGCTTATGTCTGGTTTGTTCAGAAAGATTTCTTCATTACTGAATATACACAGTGTTTAGAGGGCTGTGTTTGACCCAAATTATGTTATGTGATCAGTCGGGTTAACTAGAAGATTAAATTTTTTTATTTTTGCCACAAATGAATCTTGAATCCATGCTGATCTTGCATCTTATTACCATGTCCTATTTTTTGTTTACTGCTTTGTAGGTATTACATGGGTCTCATTCAGGGTTTACAGATAGGAGATTTCATCTGTCGCCCTGTTCTTGCCAGCATCATCCTCAACTCTTCTGCATTGTTTTGCACCGATTTGAAAGGAGTTGATGTTGTGGTACCTTATTTTATCACCGCTCTGGAAACCATTCTGCCTGATAGGTAAGAAGTTGGTGATCTAAGTGTATATTGTTCCAACAAAGTACAACATTAACATTGCATCCGTAGCCCACACTGGTGTGGAGCGACTACTTGGCTAAATGCAAAACGATCTCTGTATTTAATATTTCTAGATTTTCATCATCCTTTGCACAGGGGTACTACTTCGATTAAGTTAAAGGTTTATTTATTAATTTCCTCTTTGGAGGCTTGATCTAAGATCTACCCGATTGATTGATTGATTGATTAATTAATTGATTTATTTATTTATTTATTTTGCTTACATGATATTTTAAATGGGTTTACTTTCTCCTTTGTAGGGAACTTTCAAAATTTAAGGCTTATGTGAACCCCACAGATTTGAGAAGATCCTCCATCCTCATTCTGTTGTCCTTGTTGCCTCTCCCTCATCATTTTGGCAATGTAAAGTCTGAGGTAGGTCGCATATTTTGATATATGATTGTACAACAGGAAACACTGGAATGCCAGTGATGGCTAATTTGGGTCTTTAGTAAAAGGCAATGCATTTATTATTTCATATATTTAAATAACCAAGTATTGTAGCCAAACTTGTCTAATGCTACATTAGCTAAAGCCTTTATTATCTTGCCTTAGTTTTACCTTGAAATGTGTGATTGAGTAAAATTATGGATGCGTTTATTAATACATTTGTTTGAACCAAAAGTGCAATGAAGTATGTTCTAAGAGTGATGATCTTTTCCTCTTTTGTAGGTGCTGTTGGAAGGCAAGTTTAGCAATGATGACGGCTCGTCTCATGACAAACCAGTCACATTCCTCTCGCTGAAGTTAAGGCTGGTCAATATTTTGATAGGAGCTCTGCAGACTGAAACGGACCCAAACAACACACAGATGATCCTAGGTTTGTAAAATGGGTTGGCTGGACTGGAAGAAGATTCATTTTATTTATTATTTTATAGATATTTCACCTGGTGAGCCACATGGATAAGCTATGAATCTTGTCTGGTTAACTTCAAATTAAGATATTAACTAACTGTGATTTTATGTATGTTTTCTGTATTCATTCCAGGTGCAATGTTAAATATTGTTCAGGATTCAGCACTTTTAGAATCCATAGGAGCTCAATCTGAAATGGTAAGAACTGCACATTTCCATTCTAAAAAATCCTCTTTTAGTTTAGGATATATTTGTGATATCTAAGAAGCAGCACCTTAACAACTTTAGTAAGTGCACAACCAGGTAAATGACATAACATCTTGTGATTTACGCCTGTATTCAACCAATGCACTGCTTTATAAGGAGAAATGTTCGCCAGTCTAGTCTCTTCTGTCCTCCGTGCCCTGTCAGTGGACTATATCTAGCTATTTTATAGGACATCAAATTTGTACATAAACAAAATAAGCTTTTGAATAGCTCTGTGCCTTCTCTTCCCTTCCTGTGTTGCTGTTGAATAACTCTGTGCCTTCTCTTCCCTTCCTGTATTGCTGTGGTGTTGCAGGGCAGTAGTGAAGGGAGTCACCTGAAGAGCCATAGCCGCAATAACAGTGGGATGAGCACAGCCAGTGGAGGGAGTTCAGAAGCCACCACTCCAGACAGCGAGAGGCCAGCACAAGCTCTCCTGAGAGACTATGGTAAGTCAGGATGTTCTGGTGTTTATCATTGCCAGATACTGTGGATGAAACACTCCCTGCTCAAGGAACACTCCTCTTTCTTGCTCCTGTTTATCAAGTGGATTTACTTCAGTGTGCGATTTGCAAAGGTTTTGTGAAAGGAAAAGAAGTGTTATAGCTAGTGAGAAACAGTTCTATGTTCATTAAGGGATCTGACATAGTTGTTTCTTCCTAATTTTGTAACCGATTAGCATGCTTTACTTTTACAGGAATTGTGTAAATTGCACCCTAGAGTAAACTGCTTTAAAATTAAGTTTTGTGTTAATATACTGTTGTATACAAAGATTTGTTACAGCTTAAATTATACATATTAATTAATGCGTTATATTATTTTTGCGTAGTCATTACCATATTTACTCTGCATTTCTTGAAAGTTTTAAACCAAATACTGCATACAAAATTAATTAATTGATGAGTAAAAACATTCTAGGCTCACTTCAACTTGAACCCTTCTATCAAATGCACTTGTTTTTTAGTATTCACAGTTCCATGTAACTAACGTGTGCATTGTTCACTAAAGTTCTTTCAAGTGTCTCCTAGAAGCCCAGTTTTAATTCTGTATTGCTCTTAAAATTGTCTTCATTTTCCATTGTCATGTGAACCCTAAAATTACTAAATGGTTAAGTAAGACGTATAAAAAATATTAACCACCATATCTGTGGATTTGCCATTTTAGCTAACATGGTACAAGTGGTATGGAAATGTAGAAAGCGCTGGGTAAAACGTATTTGTACGTGCAGCAATCTGTTTTCCTAAATGTGTGCCGCTTGAGTGTGGAGTGTTTAAACTATTTTCTCATTTCTTTTTCAGATATTTTTATTTTCAGTTATTTTAAATGTGTTAATGTTTTCAGTTATTTTAGTTTATCAAACTATTAAAACATATTTTTAGAGTTGTATAAAGTAAAATGCCTACCATTGAAGTGTGATGCAAAAGTGTATTAAATATTTATTCATACTAATTACATGCATTAGCAATGAGGACTGCAAAATGATCCTGTTTACATGATCTTAAAAGTACAGTGTTGCAGACTTGTTCCTAAAGTAATACTGACCAAGCCAGAGACACATTTAATATGAAGTGAATTCATGTTGCACTCAGTTTAGGTACAGTGTGCATGACTAATAAACTATAGATATTCAAAATCAGACACATCTAAGATCAGTGACTGTTATGTTCAAATGTAGCTTGTGGTTTAAATGACAATTAACGTTTGATGAAAACCTAATTGTACAGGTTGTCTAATATTTAACCCTGGAAAAAATGTATTGCTGCACAGAATATTTGTAGTTATGATGTAGGTCTTCAAAGTTAGCTGGACAACAGTATCCTAAACTTGGGGTTTGGTTTGTCCAGCCCGTCTCTGATACACAGAATACACTTCTAAATGTATTTTAATTGTGCCAGGAAGATTAACATTAACTGTAGTATTTTGTGCTTAAGATGTTGCACTAGCAGTATAAGTAGAGCACTTTTTGAATCGGATTATCAGTCTAAAAAGTGAAAGCGTTTTGTGCTTTTTCAACTGCAAATTTAAAACAATTATGAAAGCTAGGTGTTGAAGTGATAGCAGCTCCACCTTGTACTAACTGCAGAACAGTATAAAGAAATGTGACTTTACATTGACATTGAGCATGAAAACTAACACACTGAGGAGGTGTGAACAAGAAGTGACAGCCGTGTCTAATGATGTGCCCTTTTTCTGACACCTATTGTGATTTGTGTTACAATATTCAGTTTTTAAAGCACAACCTTATGAAATGGCAGTGCACTACGGTTTGTGTTGATCCCTGTGAACTGACTTTGGATTACTTACTGCATAAAAGAACAGTTTTTTATATCCTGGTAACAGAATTATAGAAAAGAGTTCAAATCTTTGCTGCTGGGCTGCAATCTATAATAATCTATAATCCATGTTGCAGAAAAAAAATAAAATTATTTTGTCAATTAACCAGTGAACACACACAAAAATGACATACACTGTCTTTCAAATATTGTAACTATGTTCCAATTGTTACGTAGCAGTAGCTAACAAAAAATGATAGCTCATTAATTGTAGTGTTCATCAGAGGGTGTTACCAGTAATAGCCCTTGTTGTGTTGGAATTGTGCTGCATGGATTTTAACAGTGTGAAATGTTTGTTGTGTGCCACCCATCCCAATTGGCAACTGGCCTGTGTTAAGTTCTCCAGTTCTATAGATCATCATCCCTATTCACAAGACTTTTTTTGTAAGGAATGTTTGTGTTTTAAAATCCATTTTTGATTAATTTAACCAAGTTTGCAGTTACAAAACCTTGAATGTCTATAAACACCCTTAAAAAGAATGCTTCATGATTTGTGAATAGGGGCACATGTTTCTATAAAAGAAATCTACTTTGCACTTACTATATTGTAGGCACCCCACGGGTCCATGTGTGCCATGCCCATTTTAGTCCAAATTTGACAAACTGGAGAATACTTTGCCTACTTACATATGTGTGGGACCATGCATCTGTTTTGCAGGACCCCTGATACGTGAAATCAATCCACTGTAAAAGAATCCATTTTAAATGCTGAGTCAGTTTGTGATACTTTTTCCACAGAAGTTGCCTTTGGGATGGCAGTCCTTTAGTTGTTGTATGCTGACTGTGGCTACGTGTGTTTGTTGCTCGTCGGATTGCTTTGCTTGTAGTTACTAATACCTAGTTGTTTTCCCTCTCTGTGGTGTGTGGTATTGGGGTTATATCGTAGCTCTTCATACAGATACAGCTGTGGGGCTCCTGATTCGCAGCATCCACCTGGTGACACAGAGACTCAACTCCCAGTGGAGACCTGACATGAGCATCTCCCTGGCTGCACTGGAGCTTCTTGCTGGTTTGGCCAAGGTAAAGCATTTAGGGTGGGCTGGGTGGGGCAGTGGGTCAGTACCCCTGCCTTTGTATCTCAATGCAAAACTACTGTCCACATGATTAGGCAAGGAGACTGAACAGCAGGTCCTCTCGGACAGGCTTATGAGATGCTTGTAAAGCTGCAAATGGAAAGGACAGCAGGGTTGCACTGTAAGTAAATGTATTACCATACGATAAGCCATATAATTCAAAGTAGTTTATTCAATGAAGAGAATCCTGATTAGCCTATATAGTAGTTGATCACATTTTAATACTACATAGTACTGCCATTATAATTTTTTCCACAGCACTTACATTTTAAGATTGCATACATTAAATGGATACGATATGTTTTTTATTTAAATTGTTTTATGTATTTTGTTGTTGATTTCAGGTGAAGGTTAGTGTGGACTCAGCAGACAGAAAGCGTGCAGTCAGTTCTGTTTGCAGCTACATCGTGTACCAGTGCAGCCGCCCAGCGCCACTCCACTCTCGAGATCTCCACTCCATGATAGTTGCAGCATTCCAGTGCCTGTGTGTGTGGCTGACGGAGCACCCTGACATGCTCAATGAAAAGGCAAGTCATTCATCTCATCATTTATTTCATGCAAATAGCAATGGGAAAGCACCCTGCATTGCAACAAAATGTGCTTGATGCAATCCAGGGGGATACCCTGGTGCCCTAAAATGCTCTAACCCATAGCAGGGTTTAGGCTGATCAAATTGAGATATATATATTTTTGCTGTTTAAGGCTGTAGTTTGCATGGGATTTTAAGTGAACCCTTGTTTGCTTTTCAGGATTGCCTAATAGAAGTGCTGGAAATTGTTGAATTGGGCATTTCCGGGAGCAAGTCAAAGAACAATGACCATGAGGTGCGATACAAAGGTGACAAAGAGCCTAACCCTGCTTCCATGAGAGTGAAGGATGCAGCAGAGGCCACACTCACATGGTAAGGAGCCATTGTTAATATTGATTTCATTGAGAAATGTGTCCTTTTTTGTATGTCCTCTCCCATTCACGTCTGCAGTTATTTGACTGATTTTACATTATTGTTTTCTTGTAGTATCATGCAGCAGCTTGGAGCCTTCCCCTCTCCCAGTGGACCTGCCTCACCATGCAGCCTTTTAAATGAGGATACTCTAATTAAATACTCCAGACTGACCTCCACAAGTAGAGACAACTTTCGTTATTTCGTCCTGGATAACTCTGTCATTTTAGCCATGTTGGAACAGCCTCTCGGAAATGAACAGAGTGAGTAATAGATTAAGGTAACTTTGGGAGATAGGAATCTGTTTTGTGTGTGTTCAGTTCAAGTATGGAATTGCAGAAAATATGTGTTTTTGAAAGCATGGATGTAATTGGTTTCAACTGAGAAAGGCCTAATAATTCCTTAAAGAAAATGTCCTTTTTTGTCGTTCAATTACGTATCGGAAAAATCAGAAATCCATGCAAAACACTGTGGCACAAACTATATATTCATATTTAATACCAAAATATCTCCTATATATAACATTCCTTCAAGAAAAGAGAAACTAAATTAAAGCTGTTAATGTAACTTAATAATTTGAAGGTGTCACTTTTTAATGAATGCATTACAGTGGCAGGATGTCTTTTAATTCTTTGCTATGTGCTTTCCAGCAGATCCCTGCCCGTCAGTGACTGTGTTGATCTGAGGGATGTCAGGGAGACATGCCTGGACCATGCAGCTCTACCACCAGCCCAGAGGGGCACGAGCTCACCAGAAGGTAGGGTAGTGGCAACGCATGCCCAATCAGAGTCGCTGTTCTGTAGCTCCGATTTATCAAGAACTCTGTAAGTTGTATCTAAGCTCACAAATGTTTTCTTCCAAAGCTAATTGGTTTTATCTTGTTTTGCAGCAGGTGTTTGTTCCAGAGAGCCGTCCAGCTCCTAAAAATGACGTTGGCATTCGGTTTACTGTGAAACACAGACCATTCCCTGAGGAAGTTGATAAAATTCCATTTGTGAAAGCTGACCTGAGCATTCCAGACTTGCATGAGATTGTAAATAGTGAGGTAAGAAAGGCTGGGCAAGATCATTTAACAAGCCTTTTAAATCTAAAACAAACTCTGTGCATCTGTGTACATTTCAAGACCAATATTGTATTATGAATGAATCCGTCATAAAGATTCCCTGTGTATTTCTGTGTCTCAATGTGATTTTATGTTGTGTAGCTGGAGGTCCAGCACGAGAAGCTGCGGAATGTGATGGTGAAGCAGATGGAGTACGAGTCGGCTCTGGAGCGGCACAGCGAGGATCTCTGGAGAAACAAGAGCTTCCCCGACCCTGTCACAGACTGCAAGCCTCCTCCCCCTGCACAGGAGTTCCAGACTGCACGCCTCCTCCTCTCGCACTTCGGATTCCTCTCACTCGAGGCATTAAAGGTATTAACCACAGTAAACTACAGTAAATTAATTCACGTAAGGAGAGCAAAAAACATTGTAGCCATATTAATTTAAGGTCTATGCAAGGATGCATAACAGTTCAAGCATCTAGAAACCGATCCTTCTGATGTAGTTATGTTGAGGCCTTGATACTGCAGGTTTTGCCACAAAAGCAAAACACGATGAACTGCTGCAGATCTGCCTAAAAGGACTGCAGTTGTCCACCTCCTATACAGTGTTTTCGAATTGTATAGATGTCATTGTAATTTCTCTAATTTTCTAGCAGTTGCTCATCAGAGATGTTGGTCTGCATAAGCCCACCTCAGTGTGCTTGTGCCTTTTTAGGCTTTGCAGACATCAACTACTGCTTGACAGCTAACTTCACTGCATCTCTTTCAGGAGCCTGGCAACAGCCGCTTACCTCCTCATCTTATTGCACTGGACTCGGCCCTCCCTGGCTTCTTCGATGACGTTGGGTACCTGGACCTGCTGCCGTGCCGGCCCTTCGACACTGTTTTCATATTCTACATGAGGGCAGGGCAGAAGAGCAGTCAGGAGGTGAGCAGCCAGGGGCTTTAAATATCACTGTGTTTTGAGTGGACTGTTTAGTAGGCAACTTGTGCATCTATGGCCAGAACATCATCGACTCAAATCCTGTTTATGGAAGACTGTCGCTCACTGACCTATGACTGTTACATTGTTACCAAATCCAATCGGAAGTGTTTCAGCAGTCTTTATCATGTACATTTACCCTTTTGTTCATTAGGGAAGGAAAGATTGTTGAAGAGAATTCAGTTGAGGGTCTGAGGTACAGGCCCTGTAGTGTTTGTCTTTATTTTGTATTTTGTTTTCTTCCCCAAGCATGTGTCATCAACCACACTGATATTGTGAATACAGTACTGTACATTTCGTGAATGGGCTTGTTTGGTTGTGTTTGTGACAGTCAAACCAAAATTGAATCCTACCCTACTTCAAATTTCCACCAGAATGTGCACAAGTAAACAAATCATGTGCTAGCCTGGATCAGGCTTTAGTTTTTCATGAACTAAGCCATCTCTCATTTGCAAGTACACGTGGAGAACATTGACACTCTCTCCTTGTGTTGCTTGTCAGCAGCTTCTCAATTTCTTGGTTTGTTTTCAGATCTTGAGGAATGTTGAATCATCAGCTAATGTTCAGCACCACTTCCTGGAGTTCCTGCTGTCTCTGGGCTGGCCCGTTGATGTGAGGAAACACCCTGGCTGGACAGGAAACGTCTTCACCAGCTGGTCAATCAACTCGGGCAATGGCAGCGAGGGTCAGACACAGGGTGAGCTAGAAACTCAAGAATTGCCTCGTATGGATGTATATCTGTAATTATTCACACAAAATATGGCCTCCATCCCAAGTGATCCACTGTACAACAGTTGCCTTTGAAGAGGCTGCCCCCTAACGGACGGAGAAGGTTACTGGTTCAATCCAGAGAATCGTAGTAAAGATTCTTTGTTAGATACAGTATGCCACAAAATCTGGTTAGTTTTGAATACAGCCTGAAGCCATGACCTGCTTTTCCCCCCTACAGATGAGTCCCCTACCTTGGAGGACACCGGTGGAGGTATCTTCAGTGGAGAGAAGAAGGTGCTTTACTACGCTGATGCCTTGACTGAAATAGCCTTTGTTGTTCCATCATTACTAGATTCTTCTGGTAAGAAAGTTTGATCTCGCCATTTTTTTTTTTTTTTTTTTTTTGTACAAAAAGTGGATACATGTAAGGTTCCAATATGTGATTTTTTTCTTTTTTTTTTTTTTTTTTGTAGCTGAATCATCAGAGAGCAGCTTCCCCACCCTGGAAGCCGAGTCTCAAATGGACCTGTTTCCTAGTTTACTGAAACAGTCTAGTCTGACACTGGAGCTCTTCCCGAACCACTCTGACAGTCTTGGCTCTTCACACAGGGTAAGGAAAGCTAACAGTATAATTATAGCCCTGAAGGGGAAACCATTACAAGGTATTTTGAGTACTGGTTATGTTGCACAGAAGGTCAGACATAGTGATCATTTGGGTATTTGTAGTTCTCCGTCAAATGCACTTTGTTCTATGTGCATGCACAAACTTGCATACTTTTTTAATTTACTTTTTTTAAACTTCGACTAAGTAAATGTTAGTTAATAAAGTTTGGATCAAAAAGGCAACTCCTATTTGGTGCATTACTTAAACAGCACAATAGAATATTAAATGTGTATTTGAAATACAAACAGGAAAGCTGAGTTTTGTAAATAACCCCTATAGTTGTAACGTCTTCTGTCTAAACATATTTCTCTTAGGTTTTTTTTTTTTTTTTAGGTAGTTTAGTTTGAACTATTGTTGCTACAAAATGTTTCTGCCTGTTTTATTATCGGTATATATCCAGCATCATCTAGTCATTTGCAAGTATTGTTTGTGACAATTCAGTTTTACTATAAACAATACCAATTACTTACATTAAAGTGTGTACTGTTTTATGTTAGCTGAGTCCCACAACTAAAGCAAAGAAGATGCCTCCTGGCCGGACAGTGCCTCCACTGGGCCCAGAGACGAAGGTGCTGGTGGTTTGGGTTGAACGCTACGATGATATCGGTAAACCCTGCTGCTTTTGTTAAGAGATAAATGTGTGATTCATCTGTGTTTTAGCACAGCATGCTTTAAAACAAAAATCAGTAGCACTTTTTTTTTTCCCTTCTTAAAATTGAGAAATAACACCAGCAATGTCTAACAATTATTACTGATGTTGTTTACACCGTTTTCCTTTTCTTTTTTCCCAGAAAACTTCCCTCTTTCTGATCTGTTGGCTGAAACCAGCACAGGAGTGGAGACAACAACAAACAGCAGCACTTCCCTGAGGTACAGCTTCTCTCTCAAACCAGGGTTGGGTATCTTCATAACTGGATTTCAGACCAAGAATTGCATTGGTGGATGGGAGCGCTAATGGAAATAATGTGGTTATCATGCTGTTATTGTATATGGGTGAAATAAGGTATAATCGGGGCAGTATGGTAAAACAATGTGGTGGAAGAATACAAGTCATAATCTGATAAAATTAATAAACCAAAAGCAGATTTGATTCTCAGTAGCCTTTCACTAGCTCTAATTGAATTTCTGTGATGGGCAGGTGATTCTTTCTGTGAAGTGTAAATGTGATTGACTTGTCATATCTTGCTGCTGTATGGGCTTAGTTTGTAATACAATGTTTGTTCATGTGGAACATAGTGAGCTATTAATTCCTTGTTCTTGAATACCCAGTCTTTTCAAGGGTTAAGTTCATTTTGCATGTCATTCAAATAGGCAAGTTTATCTAAAGTTATTTGATAAATTCTTGCAAATTTAGCATTTAAAGGTATGATAGCATTTTATTTCATTTGGACACACTGTAGCATTCATGACACCTTCATAAAGGCTACATAACGCTGCATGGCTACGTGCAGGAGCGTTTAGAATCAGAAAACAGACACAACATGCACAAACCAAATGTACTGTCATTGACAAATTGAATGAATACTTGTATGCATGTTGTGTAAGTTCTCAGACATTCTGAAGGATAATTCTCAGTTATACAGTTTTATTTAACCTTTTATAAAGTTGTTGTGAATGCTACATTGTGTCTGATTCAAATTAATCCTCCTAGTCAGAGCAGGAAACTGTTAATTCCTGTTACATATCGGTAGAGTACCTAGTCAGAGCAAGAAAGCGTTAGCTCTTTTTACAGTCTCAATCTGTCAAACCTGAAACCTGTTTTTCTAAAAATACATTTTGAAGTACTTTCACTGATGGTTTTCAGTTATATTGTGAAACACAGTACAATAATTTGATCTGGAGTATCCTTGTTTTCCTTTCTTCTTAGGCCAGTGACATCAGAAAAGGATGTTCCGATTATTTTTATCCACCCTCTGAAAAGCGGTCTGTTTCGGATAAAGCTTCAGGGAGTCGCAGGGAAGTTCAGCATGGTCATCCCTCTAGTGGATGGCATGGCAATCAGCAGGAGAGCTTTAGGTGAGACTCCTAATACTATTCACATATACTGTGGGGAGCTGTGGGTATCAATAACCTGCATAGAATCTCAGTTAACTGTTACCAGAATATGTCCTGTTTTATTAGGATCTTACGATCCTAGATTTTAATAACAGATTAAGTACTTTGTCTTCTGTGTTAACAGTCATTTAAACTGATTTTCATGCACAGCTCTCGATTTTACAGTGGTTTACAATGCATCAAAAGGCTATAAATGATTAAACTTTTAGAAAATATGTTAAAATCACAAGATCCTAATAAAACAGGACATATTAATCTTAACATTTCTTAAAATACTATGCTCTTAAAGATATTTAGTTTACCTTTATAGCCTTAATACATACCTCAAGGTAATGGTTGTATTAAAAAAGACATGCAGAGTAAAATGAAATTAAGTGTTTTTAAAAGGGATGATTTACCTGGATTCAATTAGACTTTTTTTCACAGGATTCTTAGTGCGGCAGACGGTCATCAATGTCTGCCGAAGGAAAAGGCTGGAAAGTGATACCTACAACCCTCCACATGTCCAGAAAACAGAAGATAGCTGACATTGTGAACAAATACCGAAACAAGCAGCTGGAGCCTGAGTTTTACACCTCCCTTTTCCAAGGCGTGGGACAAAAGAAGCTGAATCCGTGAGAAGGACACAAATAACTGCGTAGATTCTATATATTTATAAGCTATTTTGCTATTTTATATCAGTACTTGGTGGCCATATTATATGAATGAGGAGGTTTACTTTGAGCATCAACCAGTGATGAAATATCCCTGCAGCACACAACCCAACCAACCTGCCAGACCGTCGACCGCCCCTCCTGCATTGCTTCTGAGAAATTGATCTTCTTTAGCACAGTACAGTCGGCACACAATTTTAAACATGTTAAGAAAACAAGGGTGAACCTGGTAGGAGCCTTAAAGAGGTTTACTGTGAGTTGTTGAATATCCCGTATGATAACAATGTCTGGGACTATTGTTGATGATTTTGTTTTTTTTATCACACCAGAATATATATATATTTTTGAAGTTGGTTTGCAGCCTTCATGTCTCTGTGTCTTTGTTTCCAAAGAATGCATTACAATTTGTCTGTTTTCTTTTTCTCACCCTGTAGAACAGTATGAATTGTCACCAATAGCTGCAGGCTGTCTCTCTTGAGTTTAATGTTTGGACATTCATCCTTCTGTTAAGCAGTTTGACAGCCGTGTATGATGATAAAGTAGCTCTCCAGGACAGTTGCATGTAGAAAAGCATTATCTTTTCAAAAGAGAGTACTTTCTTTAAAAAACAAACAAAAAAACAAACAAACATTTATATGTGGTTATCAAAGCATTATGGAATTTTCAAGGGCTCAAAGCAAGTTTTTTTTTTTTTTTGGCTTACTTCCACCTATATTACATTCACTTGTTCTTGCATCTAGTGTTCGAAATGTTGAATCTGTCTGCAAGTTTGTTTTGCAGTCGGCATTCTACATTAAACCCCTAGGTACTCCTCATTGATGTCAGTGTAACTCCTAGTCCCATTTTTGTTATACCAAACATATTTTTTTGTCAGGTGGCTGCATAGCTGTCTGCTCAGTATTGATGTTTTGAACACCATGCTTGTTTTTTAAGGTTGGAATCAACAATGTTTTCGGTCAGATTACTGTTGCAGTTGTTATTTTAATTCTGGGAAAGCTTTGTAAACGATTTCAATTGTAAACGATTTAAAAAAAAAAAAAAATCCAAGTGTCTTCAAAATATATTTGTGTGTGTCGGTATTTCAGTTTATTTTTCAGCATTTATGGGTGTTTAAATGCAGAGGAAGTGGTTTTTATATCTGCTGTTATCAGGTGAGTGAAACAGGCTTTTTTGTAACCGGGTGAGAGAGAGCAAGATTATATTTACTAAAGGATCCAGTTATGGAAGGCAAGGTGTATAAAAGTTCAAACTATATTATAGGTTAATGCATTTGCATCATGGAAAGTAGTATATTCAAAAATAAATCTATTCCATAATGTTTACGCACACAAGGCTTTATGAAATACAGCCAAGACTAAAATTCACAAGCCACTGTGTGTAAAGAAAAATAAATAAAAAAATATATATATACTATGTGTAATCTCTGAATTTCAACGCATTGCCTAGATTTGATTTTTTTTCTGTTCTTATGAAATATTTGTATTCTGTAAATATTGCAGGCTTTAACTTGAGATGTATAGAAAAGGAGGACTATCTGTAAATATGAAGATGTCAAGTATGTTTCATTTGTCTGTACTTTATCTCTTTGTTCTTTAGGAAAGGCACAAAAGCTTGTTTGTATTTATGCCAATATATATATATATATATATATACATATATGTGTCCAAAAGCAACACGTTTGGATATTGAATGTAACACATATGTATTGAATAAAATTTGAAAGAACTTCTTATCATTCTGAGTTGTGCAGTTTTGATTTTTTTTTTTCTTCTTCCTCATTTCTGGAAGTCACATGAGACTAATATTGGTGCTCGACTGGTTTTTTGAAAGATTGCTGTAGCTAAGTCTGGACACGGGGGCAGTGTAACCAAAAGTTCCACAGGTTTGGATTTAAATTATTGGTACTGCCCCTGTCTCTTAAAAACAGGAACATGAAAGTCAGTAAATTATTGTGACCACTAAGGGGCAGGATAATACAGGACTCTGTATGTAATGTATATGGGCAATATACTGAAAGTGCAATATTCATTTTATGAAAAGACAGTAATCTACAAGGAAAAGGGTGTTTTGTCTGGGGTCGTTTCTGTCATACCAAAGTCTTTAAACATGGAAATTGGGTGGTAGCTCAGTACTAACGACTCTTAACTGGGAGCTTCACATTGAACAATCCATAGTTGCTACTGGTACAGAGATCCTGTGATACTCAAGTGTGAGTCACTGGAGAACTGCTTCCACAGCTTCAGCTCCTATTAAACAAGAACCTAATTATTTCACATTACATTGTCCATAAATACATTTAGTTGACTCCTGTAAAGTTTGAGAAAGTGGGGAGGGTGTGTTTTGATTGGAGACTTCAACTCAAATGGGATGGGTACTAGCAACTACACAGCCAAAGATCAGTTTTCTAATTCAAAAAACTAAACCCAGGTAAGTGTTGAATCTTATCTGTTAAATAATCCACTGTAAACTAGGAGACAACTGGATTATTTCAGCCCTGATTCAACACTTGCAGAAATAATAAAAAAAAACTTAGTTAATTCAATTACATGTTTTGATTAAAAGTGTATCGTTTAAGACGCAGAAAAAGGTTTTAGCCAAAAAGTGTTGCCGAATTAACACGTTTCTTTAAGTATTTCTTAATTTAACACTATTGCATTTTTTATAGTTCTTACTTATTCAACACTATTGTAATGGCATAAAAGCAAGAGTTTATTTTATTATTTTTTTTAACTTTTCACTTGCTTTGAAATAGGTCCTTATGGGTTGTTTGTGGCACATGTAGCTGAAACTGGCTATTTAACCTACAGTACTTTATTGTAAAAAAAATTGACGGTACACAATTCAGATATTGCCAAGTGTTTTATTAAAATGTTTTGCTCCACCTTGTGTTATGATCTATGCAACAGCAAGACATTCATTTGGAGGAAGTTATACTGCTGTACATGTTGTTTTTTTCCCCGCTGTAAAGTAACATTTGCAATTGTTTGCTCAATTGAAATGTAAAATGTTCAGTTTGTAATTCGGTTTTGTTTTTAGTGTCATTTTGGAACAAAGAAGATGCCTCAGCTGGTTTCCAAGCTCACATGACTTGTGGTTTTTCACAGGCAGCTTTTCTGTCTCTCATTACCAAGTGAGGGTAAATTAGCACCCTAAACCACACGTTGTGACAGTTTGATTGATTTAAGTGCTGGAAGACTCCAAATTAAGGCTTATAACTTCAATGTCCCTGAGATGCAGTATGTATCGTCCAATACTCCTAATAACAGACTGCCAGGATTTAAATCAAATACATGCACTAATTACTTTAATTAAAAACTCAGTGAGATGTAATACTTATCCTTTTAGGAATTACTCATTTTATGAAGCAAGCTGTGTTCCTGTTTCATACATAAGTAAATAAAAAGGAAGTATTGAAATGCTGGACAAAGCCAAGTTGCAATTCCTGTTTGGTTTATTGGTAATGTCCTGTGATGTAAAGCAGTTTCCAAAACAGCTGCATTTGGGTTTTTGACAGGGTTTGTAAAACAGCACTGGAGAAGTTGTGAATTTCCCCAGTATTTCAAAATACCATTTTGGATCACAACCTAATTTATAATGTGTTGAGCTTTTATTTTGTCTGCATTTGTTTATATGGATTTTCCTTTTTACTGCATCATATTTATATTAGTTAAGAAATATTTAGAAAGCATTTTATTCACTTTTGAAAAGTCACTGAAGATATATATTATTGAACGTTACTAAACCCCAAAATTGATACTTCCAACCCTATTTGTTAATACAGTGTCACATGACCACAAATACTTTGTACTATTACCCACAAACTCGCCAACAGTCACTTAGCAGTCAAAAGCCAAAAAACTATTGCTCTCTGACATCACAGGTCTAATAGAAGAAATATTGACTGCAGTTTTCACCTTAAAGTGGAAACCTGTTTACCTTCAACTCCAGTACGTAATAAAGTTTGATTTGCCACTGTCTCTTTACCCACTCTGTCACTTTGTCAACCCTCAGGACAACAGTTTTCCACTTTAAACCAGTGAATATTTGTATAGTGAAGACCCGACCTCTCTTCTGTTTTGGAAGTCTCTTCTTTCTTTGCTCAACAGACTCCCTTTCCAGTTAGACCCCTACTTAGAACCCTCATGCTGTGCCATTTTGCTTGAATGAAAATGATGAATTCCAGAGTTACATATTGCCTTTGAAAGGGACGTTCTACACAGACAGCATACAACCTATGAAAAATAATGATATGCAGTAGTGGATACTGAAGCCAATCAAGTGAGAGAAAATCGATTTGAAAACCCTAATGAAACCTTTCAGAAACAGTCCAGGTGTTTCAATCAGTCATCTCAGGAAACAAACCGTATTCAGTTTAACTGAAGACAGGGTGTTGCCTGTTTTCATGTTTAAAAATAATGTACTTCTGTATTAACACAGACACTCATACATTTTGGTTGAGAGAAACGTTTTCAGTGAATCGAGTGAGTTAAATTGTTGTACACATACCTTGAAAAAAAACAGGATGCCGTGGAAGAACGTTAGGGCTGGGTCCGGGGTTAAACAACGATGCTTATCAAAGTGTGAAGATTATTACGAGACGTGAAAGCCTAGAATCACACTTCCTCGACACCCTGAGGTTTCCCCTTAACCCCCTGCAAACATCGTTCAACGTGGCCTTCACTGGCTTTAAAACGGTCATTGTGGATTGGAATCAAAAGTGAAAATGCCATGTTTTGTAAGTGTCGTTGCTTATTGTGGTTATATTCAGATAGTTGAATTTGACATATATTGTTGTTTTTTCTTTTTTTTCTCACATACAGTAGATACGCTTTCCAGATTGCACCATATTGCATTGTCTGACCCTGCCTGCCTGTGATTTGAGCATCTGAACAGAACTTAATTATCCAAGATGTGTTGGAAAGAAGATTATCCTATAGACATCATTAACCTAATGTCTAAAAATAAATATAACATTTAATAACAAGGAGTAAATAACTACTATTTATGCTGGTTTGGAGAACACACAACACCAAAAAGCACATTTGTGTAAACAAATGGAGGTCAAATAACAATTATGTAGAGTAGATACCTGGAGTGTCTTGAAGAAGTAAAATAAATACCATTTTTAAGATTGTTTTGCTTAAGCATACATTCATTTCTTGGTGAGAATCATATCAGATAATACATATGTCAAGGATAAAATTGAGTACTGTAGTTCAAAATAGGGTATTATACTCTCACAATGTTGTCTTCACTAAACTTCACAATGTACACCACAAATGGTCCGAGCTGGCACTGGAGCAATTTCCTAGAACTGAAACAGGGTGTGAGTATCACAAGAAATCAATACTAAGAGATCTACCCCAAACATGCTGACCCAGATCATGTTGCAGGCACTAATGCATGAATGATGTACACAGAAGCTTTTCTAAAGATACTTAGAACAGAAAGCTTTTTTCTCCTAGATTATAGAAACTCCTCCAATTTGAAAGCAAATTGAATTGTAAACCTCATTAATGAACATACATTGGCAACAGATAACCTATTAATAAATGCTCATTAGCTTTAAACCATGTTTACCCTTATTATTTACTGTGGTTTATCAGACTCCAGTTAAAGCCTATTTTTCATGCCACAAGATTACAAAAGTGTATCAAGTGAGGTAGGTTCTAGGACCTTTTCTGGGGAGAACACAGCATGTACATCCATCAAACTTACAGTGCTGTGTCAGAATAAAAGTGCTTCATCTGTGTCAAAATGACGACTGATGACCATGACAGATATCTATCAACAGTATAAAATGAGAACTAGCAATGAGTAGTTTAATGAAAATTGGGAAGTGGTATTTAAGACCTAGAAGTCATTGGGTGTTAGTATCATAGTAAAGTCTATTAAAAAAAGTATTATGTACGGACAGACAGACAGGCCCATATATCCACATAATATAACACTCTTTATGGTAAATAAGGCTAAGCCCAAGTTTCATCTTAATGTGAATTAAGATGATCCTGCATTATTATCATTTAAAACAAGTTTCTGCACTGGCCTTCAGAGGACACAGACTAGTGCAGGGCTGGCCAACCCTGGTCCTGTAGATCCACAAACCAGCAGGTTTGCAGGGTATCTTTAAATCATCCATGGCTAAAGACCTGGAGGAAATGTTAGCATTGACCAATTAAGAAAATAATTGGTTCAATTAAATAATTGAGAACTCAGGAGAAACAAAACCAGAAGACCCTGTGGCTGTCCAGGACCAGGGCTGGCCTCCTCTGTACTAGTGGATTAAATCACTGTAACACACACATGCAATGCAAAATTTCTGGATAAACAAATATTTTCAACGGATGGAAGATGGAATGTGAGCAACAGGCCCCATCTATCCAGTATTCAGTGTGCATGCTTTCTAACTGTGGCAGAGGAAATATTTATCAAATATTTAATTGGTGTAATGTGCTGAGTGACAAAGTGATGTTTTTTATATGTCCTTGGGAGCAAAATTGCATAGAGAACCTTTGAACTGCTAGCAAATCAGAAACTATGCTGATTGATTTAGTAGCATCCAAGGATAGAGCGTAGCCTGCCTTGTCAATTCAATTCTGTATTGTACAGTACAAGCCAACACTTTGCTAAACTGGAGTTTAATGGTTGGAATCTGCAACACTTACACAATAACAATATATTTGTGGAAAATCAGTTTCTCCCACTTTTAACCAAATGAACAGATTAAAGTACTGTTGTTATTGATGATCTAGGGGAATCATTTTTGTAGGCTATCTGATAATCATAAAAAGCCCCATTGTTCTCAAAAATAGTTCCTTAAACGGTGTGGAAAATGAGTGTTCACACTGGTTAACCTCATATACCAAAGCTGTAGAATATCCTGTTAAATGTAAAATGCAAAGTAAACAAAAATACCATGAGGATATCATAATAACCAATGAAACCCTAGCAAAACATCAAACCAAAACAGGATCTTTCTACAGTACCATTGCTTTGTCATTCCAGTACCACTGCATTGCTGTTGTAAATAATTTGTTAAGACTGTAAACTGGCAAACCAAAATATTACATTCTGTGTTAGGTTATGAGGTTAAGCATGTGTTGCCCATTTTTCCCCACTCTGACCATGTTGTTGCTGAATTTATTGGTATCCCTGAAAATATTTTCATCCACTATTCAAACAGAAAGCACTAATCAGCAGCTGTCTAACAAGTGCAGTGGTACACCAACATGTATCTATGTATGATAAAACTGGGGTGCAGAATGTACTGCCCATTTAACCTTATTAAAAATATTCATTAAATATATTAAACAGATAACAGTATCCTCTTAGGCAAGACAACTCACCAGTTCAGTGATGCCCCTAAATATTGTTCATTTAATACCGACGCGTTCTACACTATGAAGGGTTCTATACGTTTTGTTTATTCACCTAATGATGCTTGTGCTATAAGGTGTTTGAGTAAGGTGTGTGTTCCTTGTGTAATTTTACTGCTTTGAGTCTGCTTCTTCCCTGTTTACCACATTATTTTTGCATGCTATTTTTGTAGTTTTCCTATGCTTTTCCTATGGTTGTGCTATGCATTTACCACAGTTTAACCTGGTTTGCCATGTTTATTAAAATGCTTTACCATACTTATCTCTGCTTTACAATGCTTACCTATGCTTAGCCATGCTTTCACTGTGCTTCACTTTTACATACTGGGTTTGGACAATACAAGTGGAAACACTTACGCTATGTATCATACACAAGCTGTGGACAACTGCATTTACATTGTATTGATTACTCACTGTAAACCAACAGTGTGAAAAATCAATTGATATTAACCATTTTTTGTTGTAGCTCAAACTTATATGCGATATGTGTTAATCATAATGTAATTAGTTGTGTAATTGCTGATACTACAGTACTTACTGAATTGCCACATCGTTTTTTTCAATAAGGGATCGTCTCTAAATGACCCTAAAACTTCATACTGTTTAGTATTATGGCTTTTAAATACCCGTACAATATTATTACATGTAAATACAACGTGTTTATTCATTGTGAACTGACATGTTTTCGCTTTGAATTTGATTTATATAGAGATTTTGATTGTTGCATCTTAAAATAAAGTTTGCATATTTTAATACCATCCTCTTAACATGATTAAAAACATGACCGCCACAGTTTTTTTGTGCTCTGTAGTTGTTATTTGTCCGTTATTATCTGAAATCGTGCAAGAAATACAAATCATTGTTTTCAATAAAAGGGCAGTAAAAGTGTCAATCGTGCAGTACATAATGAGAATTTTGAGACGACCCCTAAATGTTTTCCTGTGTTCTACTACCAGGCATGTGAAGTGTGGTAGTGGAGTCGTGCTTTGATGCAAGAGCAGAGCTGATACAGGACACTGCTTGTGGGGGACGTGTGCTTTTTATAAACCTTACTTTTTGTACTATTTTTGTTTTGCTTCTGATGGTTCTCGTTGCTTAACTGCTGCGCCTTATTTTTGTTATTGTGTATTAAATATCCCAAGGACCTGCAAAGACTAGCAATTAAAGACTCGTTAGAAGTTTCTAACACACACATAGAGGAACCATTGACTGGCTTGTTGACTGGTGTTTGGAGGGGGACACATTGGAATATATTTATGGAAACATAAGAAACACGAAAACATCGCTTTCTTATTGCATTCTAGAGTGTTGGGTAAACGATTCCAGACATCGTTTCACAGCCTAAGATTCAAGCATGAATGTATCACAGTTTCTCAAGACTCACCGATAGGGATGGATTAGCTGAAAAGACGTTCTGTTGTGGATTTCAGTGGAGTAAACAAGCATTTTTTTATTGCATTCTGCTTTTAACACATAAAAAAATGGATGAAGACGGAAAGTCGGAGAATTGTTTGCAAATTACGAAGGATTCAGATCGCCAGCTGCGTTTGAGACAATGCGTTTTAAATGAGATTTTAAACACCGAGAGGGACTATGTGGGCACTATGCTTTTCCTACAGTCAGTAAGTACATGGCAATACCATTATTAGCTTAGTTAAGCACGGTATTTGATTAACCAAAGATGTAACGTTTCCATTTTTCAGCAGTTCAATTTTGTATAACAGTAATATTGTTACATATATATAATGTCAATATTGCAATGTGAAGTAGTGAGAATGCAACTGTGTATCTAATTCATGGAAACCTTGTTTTGTCAAAGGAGTGGAGTGCTGTATATAAACAGACAGAAGATTTCCAGTAGAATGAAATAACGATTATCGTAGCAGAGAATGCACACATTTATCGTGCAATAGAGTTTTTTGCACCGACTTGCTTTTTTAATGTAATAGACAACTATGTGAGCAAAAGAAGTTCTCTTGATTTGGACCGGACACTGGAACTTTACTGAACTGTGACTTAATGGCATGTTGTAACAAGAGGCATGTATGTTTTGCTTAAACTGTTTCAAAGTAGCAGGCGACTTTCCTTGCTTGTATAACATTAACAGAATATATATAGGCTACTGTGCAGATATTTGAGGCGCATTGGGCAGCGGAGCTCTGGTAATTAAAATCAAAACAGAACACATCACTGGCAAAATTATCGTGGACAAGTTATATTGTGGGTAACCACTTTCAGTCTGGATCAGTTTTATGCATAACCACATGTTCTTATGTTCAAAATAGAAATTTCTTTGCTTGCCTTGTTAAACATCTGTCAAGCCACACAGTTTATCGCTACATACAAAGCTGTTAATCCGCAGCATTTTCAGAAAGTAGTGAACACATACCGCATGCATAGTACCGAAATACAAACTACTAAACGCATTAACATAATTATTATCTTTAATAATGTACTGTGTTTGGAATGTAAAGCTGTGTGTTTCAATAGTTTCTCAATTGACCGGGCTGGGATTTCTTAGTGTTGCGATTTAGATGGTGTTTAAAATCTACGGTAGCCAGCACCTTGTACTGTTCTTAACTGCTTTTGTTCTGCACAAGGCACTTCTAATGCAAATTAATTGTCAATCCTCTCTTAGTCTCTTTAATGAATGAAGGGACGGGTGATGTGTAGAACATTACCCAGAGGGCACAATATTTCTAGGGGGGGAGAAGCAGACTTGGTTGTCTTCAGAAACAGATACAATACGGTTTAGCCTTGGGCTTGTTTTTACAATGACACCGCTATCCTTATTGTGGCTTTTGGAAAGTAGCACAAAACAACAACTTTAATAAAGTCAACTGGTTGTTTTGGAAACTGTATCCAGTATTATAATTAAACAATTGCCCACAGTAATCATATAATTTGTTATTTGGTGTAATGATAGCGGCACCACATTTAAAATGCATTAGGGTGAATGTATTCAATTTGAATAGGACACGTTTCTTGTCAGAATAAAGACTTCCTTTTGTTAAAAAAGACACGACTAAGCCACAGATCATGTAGTGCACCCTCATGAAGGGTGTCAGTCATACCACTGACTTTATTATACCGTCAATCCAGGGCTGTTTGTTGATGGATTAAATCTAATTTAAAATGAAATGGAACTCATGAGGTGCAGCATGCATATCATGGTAATGAAGATAACGGTGAGTCCTTTATCCCGTCTTTCTTTAGGAATGGTTGGAGCTGTACTGCAGTGCTGAAACTGTACCCTCTTTGTTTGACTGCTCTTGGTTGTCCCTTGGGGCTGTGGATTTTAATTGGGTTCAATGCAATACAGTTGCGGACTATGCTGTGCAGAAAAACACCACAAATAGAAGAGACATTTTGGAATTTCAGAGGCTCAACTGGCTTGTTTTTCTTACTCCCCCTGTTTAATTTTTTACAAATATAATGGTCCCTACAGCCACACATCATCATTTCTGTATCACAATGAGTGCTTCACACTAATGAAATATTTTAGTTCAAATGAAATTGCTCCATTGAGGAACATTTTTTTTCCCATCACACCAAAACATTTTATGAACATAACATGGATAATTCCTTCAGGACACTCATGGAACATAACCCAGGTGGAACCGATAAAGAAAACATCTGGAGTTAATCTATGTCCATTGAAGGATGGGGCTGTACACCTGCACATCTTTCACTCAAAACATAAAGTAGTTAAACAAGCAAATAAATAAGTAAAGTAACATGTTCCAAGGGGTCAAACCAATGCTTGCCAGTTCAGCTTTAAACCCATGTTAGCCGGGTTCTGACAACCCAAGAACCAGAGAGGAAGGAGGTGAAACACACATTTTCGGTGTTTCTTTTTGTTAACTAGACTTCTGCAACAAAAATGGACCACCTTATTAAATGTCCAATATGCAGATATACACCAATGGGTCATTCAGATAATGCATTACAGATAGCGATATGCTTTATAAGCCATATTATACGGTAAATGTAACAGAATCCAGAGTGGGAATGCCTAATGGAATTCAAATTACTGTGACTTTGGCAGACAGCTGTGCTAACATTATGATTTTGTTTTAAAAAAGACAGTTTCTCAACAATATCTTGCTCTTCTTTTATTGTTACTAATACTTCTCATTAGACCGGTTGACAAGTGAGGGGGTCATTCCAGGTAATGGAAGAAACATGCATACATTTGTAAGACAATTTTGCTATGTTTCTTCAGTTCCTGGGAACCTTTCCCCCTGCTTGGCAGCCCCTTGTTTGCAAACCCTGTCTGGGAGTGGAGCAGCCCCTCTCTTGGTATGCCCCTCCCTCATTACATCACACGGAATCCCTTAATTCAATCCACACCCCATGGAGAAGCAGCAACCACACACGGCTGCCCTCGGCATTAACTCTTTCACTGCCTGCTGGAATCAGAGTACACTTGAGGCTTGCATATATCACCGTGTCTGTTGGGGCTGCTCACATTTTGCAGTTAATATGATTATTTGCTAATTTCAAAACACGACTTCCATATTTTTTTTACAGTGTTTGATAAGTGCAATAGGAATTTCCAGCAGTTCAGAGGGTCTACTGGTTTATTTCTCCTTTGAAGGATAGCAGCATTGTAGCTCATTGACACCCATGCAACAGTGCTGGGCTGTCCCTAGGCTGAATTTGAACCCATGACCGTATGCATCAGAGGCCAAGCACTGTATGTGACCGCCTGAGTCCAAACGTTTACAATTTCTACATAGGCTTGTCTTCAAAATGTTTGAAATAATAGTTTACGACCACAGAAAGTCATCAATTTCCAAGGGTACTAAGCTAACTAATCATATTTAAAATAAATGCACTGGTGAGGTAATTAAATCAAACCACCATTTAGCCTGTTTTCCCATTGCGATCGTGTAATTTCTCTTGGGGTTTTACTGCTGTTCACTTATTTTCTAGTCTTAACACAAGAACAACATGCTCTATTGCGATTGCCTTTGCTAGCCCGATGTATCCTCAAAGCACAGATTGCTAGTTCAGCCCTCTGTAAATTGTATATTATTAAAGCACCCAACATCTCCACCCTAACAGCTGTGTGTTTGCGTTCCCTTTAGCAGTATAGACGTTCTTCGTTACCTATTTTGCGCAAGTCTTCGAGACAGCTCTGTGGTTTCCTGCTATTGCTTTGAAAGCTACGCCATTTAAAGGCTCATTTGGTATAGCTAAGGTGTCTGGCTTCAGGCTAGAAGGCCTAGCATATGGTTTGTGTAAAGATTGCCAGGCAGCATAGAGAATGAATGGAGGACTGGAGACTTGAATCAATCTAAGCGTGACATCTTGTCCTCATCAAACAAGTCCCTTTGTGCTTCTAATGCTGCCCTGGTGTATGAGGCACACGTTTCATTTGCAGGGAAGGTAAAAGAAACCCCACAAGATGGCTGTTTGAGTCCTTCATACTTCAGCTGGGACTTTTATAAGCTGCATCTGTAATTTTAGTGTTTTCATGAATTACGTTAACTCATTTACCAGTAAAGTTCTGAACATTTACTATTAACTTTAGAATAAGGAGTATTGTACATGCTCCTAACAGGGTCAGTATGTTTTGAGAAATTATTGCAATATTATTATAAGTTGTTACTACTTTCTCAGTTTCTGTCTTCTGTATGGAACGGCTCTGTAGATGTTGTGTAATCATATGGGTGTGAAGTGGGACCATGTGTAATTTTAGAAGCCCCTTTATTGAGTCCAACTACATTAGGAATCGTCTGTTTCCTATACTGCACTTCGGTCACTGTAACTAATGCAAACCATCATGAATCAAATCCTGGTGTGTTAGATCAAAAGGCTTAGCTGACTGATGACGTTTCATTGCTGTTGCTTGGTTCTCGACTGACAGCTGTGTCAAAAATGGATGTAAGCTGAGGCGTTAATGCACTTTGTAGAGGCCGAACCAGATCTAAAATGTCCATAAAGAAGGTATGGGAAACTGGAAAAGGCTCTATGATGCTCCTGACTGGCTACCTTATGCCTGGCTTCCATAAATCAAGCAGTGACAATCCCAACCTGGCTGCAGGATTTCATGCATTCTTTACCCTGACAAGTATGCATAATCTGCTTGTTTGAACTTTTAACGAGGAAGTCGGCTTCTACACTGAGTGCCTACATATAGCATTAATAAATGTGTTTTCTATCACCAGTTCCAGACAGCCAGATGTACAGAATTCTCTTTATCAAAGCCAGCTTGTTCGTGTTCTTGAATGTTATCAGAGTGTGCAGTCTTGTTTTCAAATTGGACAGCTATAACTAAGTTGTAGAAGAGTAGACCTGAAGCACACTATCACTGTTTTGTGTAATTATTTATATATATATTCCTGCAAATTCATAGTGAAACTTTTCTGTGCCCTAGCCAGATTTATGTTATGCGGTTATGCTTTTGGTGCTAAAATATATTTGTTTCTCTTTTAGGAAAGTGTTTTGGATACAAATCTCCTGTGCTGTTTTATTAAGAAATCTCTTGTAGGATTTTAGTAATACAGACCTCCTAACTCCAGTATTTGCATCTTAAAAGTGTGGATCTCAACTTTACAATCATTCATCTTTATTGTGGGGCTTTTAAGATGTTTTCATTTTAAATGCATGCTGTTTTGGGTTTCAGCCAGACGACTCAGAAAAGAAATTGGTAAAAGGTGGGAGTGCTTATGAAACTGTACAATCTCACTGTAAATAAAGAGTATGGGCCCATGGCCATTCTATCAGGTTTACTGAACTTGGTTGATAAAAAAAATGAAAGAAAAAACAAAGTCAGTAACAAAAGGAAGAGGAAATGGTAAAGATGATAAAAGATGAGAAGTTCTTTCACATAAGATACCATGTAAACTCGCCATTGACAATGTCAAGTTCATTTCCTACAATAATCATGTCTAAGAATGTTACTATTTTTGCATGCTAAGACAAATACTCCTAGAAATAAGTGTAGTAATTGACTGAGAGAGACTTTATGTTTTTAAAACAAATTTAAAACTGATAAAAGAAAATATAATTCTGGAGCCTGGAAATGTGCGAGGGCAACGTGTTAACAGCTCTGGCCAATTTGAAACATCTGTTTTTTTTCCCTGTGATTTGCAATAAAACAGCATAATGACTACCTGTCTAAGATGATGTGCAAGTATGTAATTAACCCTTCTTGAAACCAAAAAACGGAGCCCCTTACAGGATTAAGAGTCTTTTACAAGTCCATATAACAAGAGAAAGTGTCACTTTTCTGTTAAACGTATGTGGCAATGTTGTTCGTATTTAGACACAATTTACTCCTCAGACACCAAAAGTGGAAGGGAAATTAATTGTTTGAATGAATGCTGTACTATATGTAAGTAGACTTGAACCAGGGATATGTGAACGACTACACAAACAGGATGGTTGGACGGTTCAAAAAGGCATGGGTCTGTTTCCTGCTCAGCACCCTGCTGTTTTTCTCTGGCCCTAGGCAACCTGACTTGCAAGCTTGCATTCACTTATTTTTATTGCCTGTGACTATAAATAGCCAGCAAACAGCGTCACACCGCGAAACTCAATTAAATCCTCATCCCTCTTTCTCATGATGTACCAACACGCCCGTTATAGATAATTACATTTCTGATCCGGAAAGGTTAGAATTTCATATTCTGCCAGATAGAGGGAAGTAACAGGTATGTGTTAACTGCTTATTACTGAGCTGGGAAATCTCCAAGAGAGCTGAGATTGTTTGTTTCATATCTGTATCTGGAGTTACTATTAGAGTATATGTGTGCATACATAAGCCTGCAGTATACTGTACAAAGAGAAGCATTTTGTTAGCAAATGTTACATCATATAACACAACGAAGAAATCATACAAGGACAGTTTATTTAGATTTTCTATTCTATATGCATGTACATTTGCTGATTGGTCCTCCAAACATCTAAACAAAACCTTTCAAAAGTGCTTCTCCTTCTTCAGAACATCAGGTTGTTTCAGAATCTCCCTCTCATTTCTGAGATTGTATGCAAAGGCATGTTCTGTCTTATTGATCCTGCTTTGGGCTGTTTGTTTTCCAGAGCCAACATGCTGTAGGGTTCATCGCTCACTGTGTCCTTTGCCAGAAGTGGGAAGGGCAATACTGTTCCTTGTTGAATCCTCGTGCTTATTTGCTGTCTGTCTGCTGTAATGAGTGTTTATGTTTGCCTAGTGTGAGAGTGAGGAATAATGCAAACATGCTATAAGACTCACTGCTTGTCTTAGACTTTTCCCCGCTCTATATGTTTTGTATACGTTTTATACCTGTGTGTAAAAAGTATTGTGTGATTGTAATCAACTACAACATGCAAATACAGTACAGCTATGCATACATTGAATAGCCCTCTTGGCTAATGCAATTATAAGAAATTGATTAATGTATTTTCATTTCATACATGCTAGGTCCCACGCAAGCTGTTCTTCAGAGCAACATTTTGTTTTATGGTATTATAGTATCCAATTTAAACAGATTTAATGTTATTTGCTCAAATTTGAGTAGTACCGCTGTCACAATGCATCTGTCTAATATTTGACAGCTTGGTGTCAAATAAATTGCCTCCTTTTTATTAGTTCTAATATAATCAAGCCAAGCAGTGGGAATGTAGTAAAGGATGTGACCTGCCAAATGTACCCTCCAGCACTTCTAAATTACAGCATGAAGTATATTGCCTTGCTAAGGGTGGTAGTGTGATAGGTAACTATATGCAGTTGAGACAAACTGTTTAGTTGGACTGTGCTTGTCTTCTAACCTTAACTGAAACTCAAATAATGGATTCCAAACTTGAATCTGACACATTTTACAGACTTGGCAATAATGATTTCCTTTATGCATCACAGCACTCTGTATAAAGAGACAAAACAATATCCTAAAAGTTACAACCTTTGAAATAATGTTCTAGTTTTCTTTCCAGCTCCAATGGGGTCTATTACATTGAGCACAACAGTAGGAAACCTAAATACTCCCACAGCTGATAATTAAATCATCCAAACTGTAGCTTCCATTGTGCTGGAGGTTCTAGAATGACTTTAACATAAAGGGGTCTGCAGATATCTGGATACAGGTCAGATACTCATATCACAGATACAGGCCACTGCGTGCATTGGGTATGTGATGTAACAGGCATTAACTGAACTTAATGAATTCAGTCAGATGAGCAGCTGTATCATTCCATCCACTATAGCACCAGTGACCCTAAGTAACATTACTACAATACACTGGTGAGCAGTCTTCTTAAATTAGGAGATTTTAGTAGCTTTTATGCCTTTTAATCTCAAGCTAATAATTTCCGATTTCTCACGGGTAGTGAGTGCTAATGACTAAAATATAATGCTGATGCAGCCATGCTGTTTTAGGTTTGTGAGTAAAGTTAGTCAGTTCTGACATTTTAAAAGGTCTGCAGCAAAAGCAGCTTGGTTTCTGTTATTAATATTCTTTAAAGAAAGCTCACAGTTTTTTTTTCTTGTCTGAATTTTAAATCCATGACGAAAGGAAACTGTGCTGTTATGACGTCACAATTCCTTGAAATAGAGCACAAAGTCTTTCGAGACCTACTGTCTTAACCTGCTAATGTGAAAAGAACTGCCTGTAATGTTGTTGTAATGATTTACTAATGAAAATTTAGTGGCCAGCTGAACTTGGAAACATCTGAATTAAAAATAAAAAATAAAAACAACAATGTACAATATTGGAAAGCAGTTCTGTGTTTTCCTTTCTTCTTTTAAGTAATGTTCACCAGTGCTTATATGTTTACAAACCTGAAAGTCTAATGGGCGTTTGTAAATTAACCTCTGGCCCCTCTTCCTTATGAGTATTTAAAACATTTCCATTGTTTCCTGAGGGAATTGCATGGATGATTTAGGCATGAGGTAGGGCTAGAGGCTTGTCTGGAGACCCAAACTAATCCAGATGTTCCAGCTAGAGAGAACTTGTCTGAGCTCTTCAACACTGGTGTGCACACATACATGCTTATAGAAAACTTAGACTGAACCCCCAAAGCAATTTGTACTATTAGGTAAAGCCTGGATATGTCCTTCAGCAGTACATTCTCATCATGAACTTGATCTATCCATAATAGATGTTTTTCATTAACAAAGGTAAAGCTGTTGTATATTTTGTCACAGACTAGACTCTGCACAGTCTGATCAGCGGTATTATTTGGCATCCTAAAATATGTTGAAGCATATGCGGCACAGTGTACGGATCACGAGTTGCATGGAGCGTGTTAGTGTGTGTATTTACTACAGCAGCGAACTGTAAAGAGAAGGTGTAAATGTAAGCTAAAGCCATCTGATTCCGAGCTATAAAGCACATCTTTGTATGTGCAATTCAAGCTGAGGTGCAGATGTGGAGACCAGGTGCCCACTGGTGTTCCCTGGAACAGAAAACAACTTTAGCTGATTTATTTTCAGAGTTTAAGGTGGTTTTGGTGTATGCTAAATCAGGATGCATAATGATGCCTTTAGCAATATGAGAGCTCACGTTATCATTTATGGCTAATTTGATAGGTAGAGCAGAACAAGTGGAAAATCTGATTTTAAAAGTAGTCTTTTTCTACTTTTGTTGTTTAAGGCTAGGGCTTCAGAAATGCAGTGCTATTTGTGATTGAAAGGGCATGCCAGGGCACTGGCTTTGCGGTAGCCTGTGTTTAGGAGTATATAAGCTCAGGCTTAGGTGAGTTGGTGGGGATAGCGTGGTACTGCTGGCTGGTATTTACCCTGTCTGCTGAAAGAAACTGGGGCAGTATGTGAAGGAGGTTCCAAGTAATTTGAAAATGAGTTTACCTCAAAAGTTAACTATATTTAACCTTTCATGTACCAATACAAATTGCAAGCAGATGAGTTGCTCTCAATTTGCTGTTGAGTCTTTCATTACAATCGTATATATGGTGCTTTACAATAAGGACTAGAGCAAAGTCTTCATCGAGTGGGTTTACTGTAGAAAAGAAAAAAGGGACGCAATTAACAAGTATTGCAAAAACAAGTTTGGGCATACAGTCGAACCTCTGCGGCATGTACAAATTTATCAGTGGATCTGATGGAAAATGGAGAAGCATCTCTTGAGAAATGAGATTTGAAACCATGATGTGTTTAAGCTATTTCAGTACTGTGTAGTACATGCACTCTACTTAAATACTGCATTATATACCAAAATCAACAGATACTTTTTTATTTTTATTGAAACATGACTTGAAGGTTAGATGTGTTTTGCAATGTAGCACCACAGGCATTTACGCACAGTCACATTTAGAATGTTGTTGTCTTACGTAATTGACAATGGTGATGAAAAGTGATTTGTAGAATACTGTTCATAATTTGATATAATATGATCTGTAGATTTGAATTCCTAACATTGTTACTGAATTCCTAACCTTGTTACTGCTGATCCTGCCCACTAAACTGCGTCAGAGAGCGCCTACATCTTTCACATTAGGATGCCAGTGCATTTTTAAGCGGGCAGTAATACTAATAGAGTATCTCCATGTAGGTTCATTATTATTGGAAGAAATTATGTATTAATGGTACCTATTGATTTTACTTATTGTAATTTCATTATAGTTTGACTCTGATTAATGACAGAGACATTTGTTTACTTAAACCTGTTAAAGCCAGCACAAATCAAACTTGTAAAATCTATTTTCTTATCAAATTTGGATAACAATGTTACTTTTTTGTGCTTTACTTCCACGTAGGATGAGGGGAAAGCAATTTAGCCTGCCAACACACACAACTTCCTGTGCAACAGGTGTTGGAAAACAGGGTCCAAGATAGTGTGTGAGTCCTAATACTTACAGGACAGGAACTGCATTTATAGTGTGGTGGTAGGATTTGATGTTGTTATGCCTTGGATAAACCCATTTCAACAATATTCTCTTGGGAGGAATACTTTCAAGAGGACCATGTGGTTGCTAACACATTCAAATTGTGTAAGTTTCAAAATCAATTAAACCGTGTTCAGGTTTTCTTATGATAATCAAACAGGATTTGACTGTTTTTATTTATGATCCTTTGCAGTAGTAAAAGAAAAACAACATGCATTTACACACTAGCAACAAAAACAGCTGTAAGGTCAGTAGCATTTATTTGATGTCTGCCCCACCTCCTTTTGTTTGGCTGCAAATCAATGCCTCTGTGTTGAAATAGAAACTGATGGCATTACTTCTCGATATCGCCCTGCATGACCTTCACTGCCCTGTCGATATCGTCTCCGGTTCCACATACAAGGGCTCCTGGGATGGCATGGATGTTCCCCTGCCCCAGACTCACATTTATCATACCATTTTACCTCTCAGTTTTTCAGAGGAGCACCACTGCACATGTTGTGTGGGCAGAGAACATTATGTTTCACAGCTTTTAGTGTCAGTACTCAAAGTGATGACTTTTTTTTCTTTCTTTCTAACTTCGAAACCAAACCGGCAACTTAATTTGTACATTGACTTGCTCCTTGTTTAGTTTTACAGTGCAATTGGTGAAAGTGGTAGGAAATTAAAATAAATTAATTAATAGAATCCTAAAATATTAATTTGAGTTGTATCTAAATTGTAAAATGTGTTCTGCTTAAAATTGGCTCTTAGAAAAAGTTGTCGTCATTTTAAATGCAGACTGCTTATAATTTGTACAGCATCTCCAGCCACTTCAGCACCATGTCTTTTTTGTTTTGTTTTATCAGTTCTCTCGCTTTCACCTGTTAGGTGGGTTACCTGTTGGAAGTGCTGGTAAATAAACATGAAGCAGGGTATGTGAATGGGCTTGTTGCTTTATGTAGCATGCTGTGTATTGACTGTGTAAGATATCGCAGGACAAATGTCCTCAATGAAAATGGATTGTCAGTGGGTGACAGAAATGTGGAATGTGTTATTTGATGCCATGTTGAAATTATATCATTTAGAAAGTAGGAAGTTGTAAGTGACAAGTAAATGCGCTTTACCAATGTATAGATTCCTGCATTTCTGCTTGTGAGATATGAAGTCTGCAACGAAGCACGTAACGACTGTCGAAATTTCTAGACCTTATTATTTAATAAGCTTGTTGCCTTATAAGTTGTAAATGCTATGAATAACAGAAACACATACTGTGTTTTTTCAATTTTTCTTTGTTTACATTTTAGTTTTCCTTCCCTAAGCTACAGCAGGAATGCAGGTCACATTTCAAACTGCTTGTGGTTATGCAGTGTAGCAGGAGCATGCCTGTTTAGTTGACAGAGTTTTAAAAAAGGCCATGCCTTTAAGGAGGGAGGTAACTTTACCTAGCGTTGAAACTGCAATTTAAAAATGTAAACAAACCACGAATAACAGTCTGGTTTCCGATGAAGTAGAGTTCACAGAAGGGTAAGTTATGGAAGAATGTATTAAGTAGTCACACAGGAATTGTGTTTTACAATAATAATCAACAAGATTACAGGCCACTGCCATTTCTTTGAGAAATTATATGTCTGTACAGTACATCTGACCTTCCTTGCTAAAGTCATTTCAGCATGTGCTTTCATTAAACAGGATAACCTCAATGGTGTCTTCACTTTTAGAAAACAGTATCCAGGGATTGTCTTGGGTTACACAATCTGAGGTATCACGTGGGTCTGGAGCCTCCTGGCTGACCAAGAGGCCAGCGGGAAAAAAAATACAGCTTGAAGACCAGCAGTCGCTAGTCTTTTTACCTCAGAGGTCCTTGACTCAAACCAGGTCGAGCCACAAGGGGAAAGACCTTTGAAGGTTTTGTGTCATCATGTTCTCAAGTTGACTGAGTGAACCCAGTAGGCTAATCCAAAAACATCACCCAGTTCAGCATACTTTACACAGCTGACTCTTCTCCAGATTGCACAACTCCTGAACTGGCCTGCATAAAAAACAAGGTACTCACTCCATGCTTGGCTTAACTCCCCAGAGGACAAGGCCTTCAGACGAGCATTGGCCATTTAAACATATAGTTGAGAACTTCAGCAGCTAACAAAGTTGGGAGTTATTCATTCATGGTTGACTTAACTGTAAATGGAAAAATTACAAACGTATGATATGTTTGTCAGCTTTTTCATAATGTGTGAATCAAATGGATACATTCAATACCACCACCTAATTTGAGTGCTTGCTCTGAAGGGTTTTAAGTTTATTTGGGAACTAAAATCAACTCATGTTGTCTGTTAAACATTAAGACAAATGTGTGGTGACCTACAGTAGTATTGTAAGTTTATAAGCAGTCAAGTTGACCTGCAATAAAGACCCCTAAAGCCTGTCATTTTATTGTCTTTGCCCAGAGGTATAGATTTCTCAACTTTTAATTATGTGGAACATTGGTAAAACTCTCAACCTTTACCACTACACAAATACAATTGAAATGTACTTTTAACAGTTATTTTCCTAATCAAACAAAAAATAATAATAGCAGTAATTTACGGGATCAATCTGAAAACACTGAAAAAAACAGGAAGTGGAATACTACTGTGGTGGTCAGATGTACGTTTCCAGTCAGTATGCATAGCCAACCTGAATGACATGCTTGTTAGCCATTGCAGTGCGTAACCCTGTGTTCTCATAGAGAGTATTCATCCCACAACCCTTTAGCTATGGACAGATTTGAAAAATGTGATCCAGATGGCAATCGAAATCTGTTCTGATGTTATCAGTACTGACACATGCCAGTTCAGATGGAGTTACTGTTCTTGAGCAGATAGGGTTTCAGGATATAGAGCACTTACTCATTTGAACTGATTAGAAACCTGGACAGTAAAGGACAAGAAAAACCTCTCTCAATTGATCAAGGTCTGCCAGACCACTTTCCTGCAAGAGATCATTTACCTGCATGTTGAGAATGCTGAATCTGACCCAAGCGCTGGTATGATAGGATGAGAAAACTCAATTTCATTACAGAGGCTTTTAGTTGAAAACCCTGATGCTATAGCACCATACATCTGAAATGCAAGCTGCGCAACTTTCCACTAGAATGCATGTAAAGGTGACGTGATCCATCATCTGCCTTATGAAAAATCTTTGTTATGTTTTGCAGCAGTTCCTGGATTAGGAATGACGGTTTGGTTTTGGTTATTGTAATCTTTCTTAATGCCCTGTTTATAAAATGTATACTGATGGGCATTTCTGAAGGTGCAGCATCTTGATTTTCCATTGCATTACAGCATGAAATCTAATCTATATACTAGTTAAGAGTTAGAGTCTGTAGTGATAGTGATGATGCTAGATTCACATACAGTAAAGATAATGGGCTCTTGTAATCTTCCTCTTCCATCTTCTCCCTTTCATGAAGGCTCTTGCTTGCACGTATTTGCAGATGCTCAGATATGCCAGTAGCTTTCGCTCTTTGGTGTCTTTTGTGTAATTGTTGGTAGCTTCTAACGGTCTTATCTTGCTTCCAGTTTATCTGTGATATCTGCTTTACCACTTCCTTGAAGAATGCCCTTGTACATGCACCTAGGGCAACACAGCATGTTTTCTTTACTGTTTCCTGTTGGCTTGTGTCACGTGGCAACATCACTGTTTTTGTTTCTTTTGGTTTACTGACTCCTGGCTACCAATTTGAGAAGTCTCAATTCTCAATGTGTACCCAACTGCTTGAAGGGTGTGCATGCAGTATCTGACTGCCTTTCAGGAAGTAAAAAATTCAGATTTAAATGTGAATCGATCTTTGATAAAGAACACATTAAAATACAGAGCATCCTGTAGAGTGAGTGGGACACATGTATCATTTGTGAAATAGTCAGATTTTTATATTTATTGTAATGAATTAAACGTCAAGCAGAAAGGAGTAATACATATGATTTGAATGCACAGGATACCATAACAGATGGTGGTTCAGTTTCAGAACAGGTCTACTTTTTGAAGGGTGTGCCGTTAATGAATAAAAATTGACAAAGGGTTCCAGCTGGCTTCCTCTGTTAGTGGGGGCTGTATAACCCATTTCCCTTACTACTGCAGAACTGTGGACAGCTGAGACAGAGCAGATATGGGTGAAAAGCACTTACTAATTTGTTACCATCAACATCAGCATCAGATCTGGATTTTTAACCCAGATCAGCCTATAATCATATTCTGAAGAGTTGGATGGGTTTATGTAAGTAATTAAGAAGTGGTTCTTTCTCATGGGGTGGGGGAGTTGGGGATTCATATATTTGCCATCCATTACCCATTTCAGCTGTGTGAGCAACTCAAATCCCCATGGACTGGCAATTAAAAGCGGAAGTTGGGGACAAGGGAGAGACTAAAAGAAGACATTGTTGAAGAGCGCTTACTAAAAACCTTTAGTCATGAAAGAAGCTTGCTAAGAATCCGCCCATGAATGTACACTCCGTTTCCCCCTGAGTTTGCTGCCAGCCAGAAAAGGGAGGGCATTCGGGGCTCTGTCATTTAGACGCACTGTACTGGTAATGGACCATTGTCCCGCTCTGCTGGGCCCAGCCACAAAGAGGGGCTTCTTTTTCAATTTCACACCACAGAGACGAAAGGGCTCCTTCTGTACAGGGGCAGCCCTTCTTCAGCAAGCCAAACTCTTGCTGAGCAGCATAATGAGGCTGTTGGTGGGGAGCTTCACTTTTAGTTGGATGACAGGAGTTCAGAGCTCCCATTTGTCTTGATAGTTACCAGTGTGGAATAAAACCAGAACCTTGTTAGGAAGAAACTTCAGGCCACCTGCACTAGCACTCCCCTGTAAGTCCAGTATACTTTAGCCAGCTTGCTAAGCTGTTCACTGGCATGTATTTTGGATGTCACTGGGATGCAATCCTAATGCACAGGGGATTTGATGGGGATTCCCCATAGGGATTACTGTACTTTGACCAGCTTGTAACCTAAATGTGTTATTCTGAGGCTGGCTAACTGCAAACACTAGATGAAATTGGTTACTTCTTTTCAATGTGAAAATAACTCCAATTAAACCAGATGTCACTGTACCTGTTGAATCACTGAAATAACATAGCGTTATCTGAACCTGAAGCACTTTGTATTTGAAACAAGGAAACATTGCTGTGGAGTCGGGGCTTGAAATTATTGTTTTGGTGTGTGTGTGCGTGCCTAATTTTTACTTTGTGTTAAATAGTGGAAACATCAGAAGAAAAGAAGACTAGAGACAATAATGAGGCCCCTTGTTGGTGCAGGTTCTGGAGAAAGAATCCTTTCAGAATCGAGGCTTGATGACTACAGATTGAATGCGAGTTGAATTTCATGCTTGCTCATGGAAACGAGAGAACCCGAGTTGAACTCCCTCACAGTTTGATTAATGAGGTTGTTGTGGTGCAATAAAATCCCTTAATCGCCACTTTGCAATGTTGCTCTCAAGCTGAGTTGAAACTCGGCATGCCATATAGCCCAAGGCTAAAGATGCAGCTGAGCTTTCAGATGAGTAAGCAACGAAAGGAAGACAAAAGATATGTGTTTTAAAGGTTCATGGAATGGGGCATGGGCTGGAACAGATGATGGCAGAATGTCTTCATGAATGCACATAATGGTATTAACAAAAATGCATACCGTCATCATTACATTCCAATCCACGCAAACATACTTAACAAGAAGGGTAAGGTTTGATCCTGCAAATAATTAATAACAAACAGCAACACATTGCATTTACTGTGATCGATACAATAACTGCTCATTGATGCAAATCTAAAGACATCTATAGTTGCATTAATAAATGCAAGTTCAAACTAATTATTTTCCAGATAATCCTTCAGTACTGATTTTAAAATGTATGTTTGCAAAAGCATGGTGCTTTTGATTTTTAAAACAAGCATTACAGATCTGCATGCTGTGTTTTGGGTTAGGCAATGCAGTGTGAAATACCCTTTTTTCACTTGCTGAATGGTTCATTATCCCTGCCTGTTACATAACTGAGTTTGCTTCAATGTAGTTTTGAAAAACAACAGAAAAAAACGGAATGAAAATTTGCGCCAGTAACCTTCAAAGAATTACTGATAATGATTGGGCATTAATGGGAAGCGGTTAAATTAACATACTTGTCCACACCACAAACTTTTGACTATTTATTTTACTACTGATATACAGAGACACCGAATGCCTCTGCACTAACCTATGTGTCAGGAACAACTGCAAATATATTAATTGAATGCAGTACTGGGGAAACTGTTCAGCACTTCCACATGCTTGAGAATCTTCCTGACCTGCCCTAAATTAAGAGATTGTATATAAATTATAGTTGGAGAACACCACCACAGAGAGCATCTGAGCTGATCAAATTGGACTTAACTAAGCTACTGTATGTAGGAGAGAATAAGCACACTAAACGTGAGAAATCCTTCAACAAATTAATCATCAATTGTCACGTGATCTCCTGTGACTGCATAAACTAAATCAGGCTACTTCTTCCCCTGTATTAAACTCGTTCTTTCTAGTCTATAAATGTTGAATCACTTGTTCATAAACCACGATTCATTAAAAGAATGCTCACAGTGGTCTGCACTGCCCTTGCTCTCCCAGGTCATGGGTTCACATCCTGGCTTTGATTGAACCGGGCCTAGGGAGTTCGTTTAAGATTTGATACAATGTTTTTTTCCCCAAATCCCAGGAGTAGGAAGGAAAAGCTGAGGACTAAGACCTTGTCTGCAGCTTTGTCAATTGATGCCTTTCCAAAAACATGCTTAGCAGGTGGCCTTTTCCAGATGCACTACTGGCTACTGGTTTTAGCTTTTTGAAGAAGATTGAACCAGAGACTGATTTTTCATGCTCAGTATTAAAGTGGTGTATCTATTTTTAAGTCTGTCGAATTGTTGCATTATGGATATAAATGTGTTTGGCTTGTGTGAACAGTTAAAGTTTGAGATAGGGTTAGGGTTATATAATGTTCACATACATACATAGCATACTGTAATAAAATGGGATGCAGGCTAATACATGCATACAAGAACAAATGTAAATCTAATAAAACTACTATGCAGTTCATCTTACAAATACCTAAAGGACTGAGTGAAATGGTATTTGATAGAGTGTGGTTCATAACAGAGGGCTCTTCTTAATTTTAGAGGACCGACAGATAGTGGCCATCATGGTGAGCTGGTATTTTTCATCTCAGAGGTCAAAAGTAGGGTGTAAGCATTTTATGTTTTTTTGTTTACCTTTGCGGTAGATAAATATCCTGTTCACTCAGTTTTAGCATAACTGATTTATCTGTAAGCCACCAGTAAAGGTGATATCAGTATTAAGTAACTTATTCCACTTGCTTCCACGATTAAAATCAGGTGCACCGTTCACGTGTGTTCTGAGCGCCTCCAACCTTCAGTTTTCAGCAACATTGATGTTCGAGCATGAAGGTGGCAGCACAAGCTCCAAACTAATACTTCTTAATGGTTACTGATGCCTTTCACCAATATGACAACCATATATGTCAGCCCCTCAGCAGAGGTTTAATAGCCCTGACAGCAAATCACATTGAAGGTTGTCGCTGTTATTACACATGCATACTTTTTCAAGTTGAAGCCCATTTAGCAATTGCTGCAGTTAAAGCGCCTGAATTTGTCACAGAAACGGTTCCTATTTGGAAAAAGTAACACTAGCAGTAAGTGGGTGCTGCCTATTTAATGTTCACTGAAATATGGTTCAGTCAACCGATTGTAATAGTAAAAATGTGATTCAGTTTAAGAAAAAAATTATTGTGTCTTTTAAATTACTGTAACTTTACAAGTCTAGTATTGATTATGGATAGCAATGTTTACCTGGATTTTTAAATAATACTATAAAGACAGCCTAATTTAGTCTTAAAATTTCAATAGGCTGACAGATTTTATTATTTGAATGATTCAGTTCATGTCCACTGAATGCAATTTCATGTTGTGATACTAATCGTTAAAAAGCAGGTCTCTGCTGAAAACTTCTTGGCTTCTCTGCTTCTTTATGTAATGCTCAGTTCATGGAAAAGGCTCCTTTTCAGTTTACTGAGTTTTCACTGATTGCACTCAACTTTCACAAGTGTTCTTTATGACTGTAACTTGTTAAGAACTCACCCACACATTGAAAAGACCCACACTTTCACCAACAACTTTTAAACAGCTGCTGCTATGCACTAGACTGTACACATTGTAAGATCTAAAAGCAAAGCAGCTTACTGTGTTTATGCATAGTTTTTATTTTGTTAATTATCTGGTAAATCATTTCTGAACAGATAGGCTCCTAAAAGAAAGTTACTTGTAAAAAAAATAATAATAATAAATAATAATAATAATAAACACACAATTATGGTACATTATCCATGATCATTGAATGTTGAATATTGCATGCATTTATTGCATATAGAACACTATACATCATGTAATTTGCGTAACACTGACACATGTGTCTGCTTCCTAATAAAGTGACCAAACCCTGTAGAACATTATCCCAGTATTAAAAAAAAACAAAACACTTTTGTTTTGTGCTTTAGGCTGTTAATATACAGTAAACACTTGATATAAAAACATGCCATTTGGAAAATTTCAACCTCCAGGCTCTAGACTCAGTACAGGAGGAGCACAGGGAGGTTTGCTTTAATGTTAAATAGATGCTTCTGGGTCAGTCTGAGAGAAAGCTTACAGCTGACAGTTTAATAATGGATTCTGTCTCTGTTTTGAAGGAGTTTCAGACTACCGGCTGCACTGCCTTGATACCAGATTGGCTAGGGCCTAATAACATTCGCTCGTGAGCGAGGGTGTGGAAATCTTTTTTCCCAGCTTCTTGCTTCTGCTTTTTCGTATTAATCCCCCAAAGTTTGTGAGTTTTGTAAGATCAGAAATATAACTTCTCACTTGCACGTGATATGAGGATGTCTGCCTGGTATATAAATACCAGACTTCTCCTTTCTTCGTTCTTGTTTTTCAGCTCTTTAGTCAGTGTCGGTGCACTTGGCGTCAGTGTTCAGTTGTACATTTTAAAGCTGCTTTTTTAGTTGTAGTCCTGGAACTGATCCATGTTGCTTTAAGAGCTAGTGGAACAAAAGCTTTATATATACCTCCCATCTCCAGTATGAGACCTGCAAACAGTCAGATCAAAAGGGCACATGTTCACGACCAAGGTCTAGTCAATCCCTGTATGACAGTTATTAACAGTCATTAGCCCTTTTCAACTCCTGCCATATAAAGTAGACAACTGGTACAAACCTACAATTACTTGATCTGTCTGTTTTGTGGCGATGTTTGTTTTGTTTGTTTGTTTGTTTGTTTGTGTTAAATTAGGAGACTAAGTCAAGCTAACAAACATTTTGGCTAGTGCCATCTTCAGTGTGTTTTAGCGTTATGGATAATCTAGGTGTTATACTAATAAATACATTATTTAATTCAATAGTGTATGTAGATTTGAGAGCTATAACAAATATGCTGAGTGCAGTGTCTAACGTGTGGTGAGTGGTTTTATGGTCTATTAGAGATACTAACACCTTGAATGCAGCTGATACAGATGTCTGGATCCGCAAATTCAGCAAACATTCACGTGAGCTTTCAGAAAATGAAAATATTGTGACATTGAGGTACAGTATGTACGCTTTGCCTTCGTTGTGGTTGTGACATATCATATTGTTAATACCACTGTACAGTACTGTATATAGCACAGTCCTTCATATAAAGGGCTTAAAATTAATGCATGCATTTCATTTCCATCATCACATTGCACCTTTTAATATGTTATTGATGCATGCAGGATAATCAAAAGGTCTAATCTTCAAGTGATTTACATTGGGAATGATTTTGATCATGTTTTGCTTGGTTATTTTTGTGGAATGCAATGCTTATTGATGACTAATGCACATGACATTCTAACAAATCTGCATCCACTTTGACATTGAATAACCTCATTGCTCTGATCATTGGCTTAATATCTGGATTGGCCATGGACAGGCATGGCAAGAATGATTGACGCTCCACTGATGACCATGACCTTGAACCATTTATTGCCCAAGGAATGACCGTGTATCATGGCTTTGTGGCTTGCTTGATGTCACAAGAACAGCCTTGTACTATCAGAATCCAGTATGGACACATTGATAAGCCTATCAGAATCCATCAATGTGTGTTAATTGGTAGTCTGTCAAAAGTCAGTATTCTGGTTTGGTGCAGTACCTTGGGGTATCATAAGTTGCTGAGAAGAGGGTAAAGGTCAGACTGTACGATTTTGTATACCAGTACATTTTATCTTGAACACTGGTAAATACGTCACACTTCAATGGCCAAAACTAATGGGGCAAATCCTTGAGGGTTGCAAAGACCATGAATGAAAGCTGATTTATGGAACATATATTCAATAAAATGCAATTCCGTCTGAAAGTTTATCACAGAGGCGTTACAAGGTGTATTTGTTGCATCAACACTGTGTTTCAATTCAGATTTTGTCGTATCAATGGTGAACTGATTAAGTAAACTCTGCTTATTGTCATTATTTTTGCCCAGTTCCTTTTGAAGTGATATTAAAAGGTTTCCCAGTAGTTTAAAAGGCACTGTTATAATATATAATCATTATAAACCTAAATAAGTAGAAAGATGTTGATGCAGTTATATATTTCACACAGTTAACTCTTACACAAGCATATGGCATGGACAATCTGTGCGTTTTGAAGTTCGTTGTCTGGAAATTAGTACTTAATTTGCAAGTCCTGTCAGAAGAAACAAATGTAGAAAGAATGGTTTATTTTTTAGGTTCATGTGGTGGTCAGACTAATATTAGCATGCAGGAAACCCACACAACTGTTAAGCTTCCAATTTAGTAAGCCAGCACAGATGTTGGCTAAAGAGACCCATCCAAGGCCCCCTCCATCTTTTCTCCAATACACCACAAATCAAACCCAGATTGTATTTGGAGTGTACAGTGTGAAATGCATTAGGGGTTTCAGTGAGTTGATGTTTGTGTGATCCTTGACCGTCTGGGTAATCCGCACTCACTGCTTTGAGCCAAAGTAAATTAATTTATATGCTTCTACTGTAGCTGAAAGTGGTGACTATACACAGAACATCCTTTGTGCTTAAACAGAGCAGAGACAATATGGTGAGATTATTGTTATAAGCCTTAGGAAGACTTGTAAAAACAAACTCGAGACCTCACGACAAATCCCTGTTTGCAACAAGAGTTAGAAATGTATAATCTCTCTCCTTTTATTTGTGTTATGGGGCCACAGAGGATACAGTGTCAGAGCTGATGGGGCTGATTAGAATTCAGAGATATTGAGTAAGAGTTGTGTGTGTGGTTTGTCGGTTATCATGAAATAATAAGATATCATAGAGCTGCAAGGCTTACTGCACAGTTATCATTCACGGACCACCAAGTTTTTTACTGCACTAAGATATACTATACTATACTTTACGTATAGTATGGACTGCAATGGTTTTGCTTAGCCAGATGACTTCTGTTTTAATCACAAGGACAGCTTGGTTGCATGGGGTTCCCTCTAAATGGGTTGATCTGGGTTACACTACAGGACCTGCATGGTGTTCCCTCTAAATGGGTTGATCTTGGGTTACAGAACAGGAATAAGACTGAAATAAGACTGAAACAAGACCAGGCTGTTGTTCTTTGTGAAAGCTATCTACATGCCATGATTGGATACATGCTGTTCAGATTTGGAAGTCTATGGAGGCTCATTATGATGGGCCACAACATATGCTACTTAATTCATTTGCAATAATCACTCACTTTAACAATGATGGGTGAAAAGGAGACCCGATCATTCGGCTCACAAAGATGAACAATTCGATTTTGGCATGACAGATTTCACTCAAAGCTGTGGACGGCTCCCTCCTCTCCATCACCCCCACAAGCGTGTTCCAGTGTGCAGTACAGGCGGTCAGACTGAAACTGAAGTCGGACAGCAGTAAGCAGACTGCAGATTTGCAATAAGGAACAAGAACTTGCTGGGGAAACGTGATATGAAGTTTAGCAAATTTAGCAACTTCAGAAAAAGTCTAAGACAAAGATCAATAACAAGAGTTGAGGCAAAGCATATTTTACATTTATATTACAGATTTAAACAGTCACTGGGAACTGTAAGTTACTGTATAACAACATGAATACACAGATATGTGTTTTATTTTCAAAAATAATAATTTATGAGGACTTCATTTGTTAAACACCATCATAATGACTGTTTGTTGTACTGTCAAATATGACACTAGTACGGACATCTTTGATTAGAAGATATCCAGTTTGGTTTGTCTGTTTCACTTTTCAAATCTTCTGTTATTTTCAGATCATTAGCTTTCATATTTCTTAAACACTCTATTAGTAGTGGCATCCTGATATTGCAATAACAAATTATAACAAATACAGAATGTAAATATGTAACTATATTCTTTAATACTTTATTAGTTTTAATTACAGATAGCAGAAAGTATAGAAAATATATACTGTGTGTCGTTGTTAATCAAACAGTGGTTTGAGACAATTAAAAGTAATATTTTTGGATTATATTCCTCCCAAGTGATCTATATAAATTCATTATAGTGAACACAATAAAAATTAATTTCCTAAATCCTTACAATGAGTAATTGCCTTGCTGTAAAGTGTCACATTGCTTCTGTGATAATGAACAATTCAAGGAAGCTATCAACACAAAAAAGCAATACAAATAGATTAGACTGTGCCTGAAACAGGGAAGGGTTAGAATGATGGAAAATATCACTGTATTTCCTCTTTAGCCACTTCCCAAAAGCTGGCAGTCTGCAGCCTGTCGAGACAATGCGAAGGTCAAGGGGACAGTCTGCAGCCTGTCGAGACAATGCGAGGTCAAGGGGACAGTCTGCAGCCTGTCGAGACAATGCGAGGGTCAAGGGGACAGTCTGCAGCCTGTCGAGACAATGCGAGGGTCAAGGGGACAGTCTGCAGCCTGGTCGACAATGCGAGGGTCAAGGGGACAGTCTGCAGCCTGTCAAGACAATTGAATCAAGGAGACAGTCTGCAGCCTGTCGAGACAATGGGAAGGTTGAGGAGACAGTCTGCAGCCTGTCGAGACAACGAGGTCAAGGGGACAGTCTGCAGCCTGTCGAGACAATGCGAAGGTCAAGGGACAGTCTGCAGCCTGTCGAGACAATGCGAGGGTCAAGGCCATAATCATCTTGGTATAAAACGCTAATCGGGACATGCAAACTGAATTTAATGTAAATTGAACTTAACTAAACAAATAAGATCAGCTTGAAGAATTTGAAAATACAAATCATTTTCATATACAACTCAATGGGATGTCAACATTCACAGTGAATTGCTTTTGTTGATCCTTAAAGAGCTCTACATATTATTTTATTGTAACAGCTGCTCCAGCAACTGGAGCCATACCAACTTTATTAAACTGACAAACTGGGATGAGTCTGATAGGAAACAATCAGATTGAAAACAGACTTCTTTTACATTGACTTTGTTCATTGTGAATAGGCCAAATTACAAGTATACACAAAGCCAAAGACATATCGAAGTTGCCTAGTTCAGGATTTTTCTTTACAATCTTAGGTTTTGGGTGCAAAACAAGGGCATGCTACCTCCAGCTAGAAGTGTGTCTAGACTCTACACAGTACAGATGGAAAATACTTATTGTAGTGTCTGATTGCATTGTTTTCCAGCAAGTGAAAGGCTGTGGTGGTTTTAGTTTTGACAGACAGCAGTGCCAGTCGTACAGCACTGAATGATGCATTTTTAATATATAATTAATTTCCGCTGCATTGTACAATGTAGACATTTAAACATAGTTTGTCTAGGGTTGCTACCTCTGATGTATGAAAAACTGGGACCTCCGAATGGAAGGGGGCTGTTAAAAGTTGAAACGCTCTTTAGAAACCCTATATTCATCCAATGGGAATCATTGATAATATTACTACTATAGTATTGCCAACCAATGAATATTGTGTGTCTATTGCAATAATATTGTATTTGTATCCTGATTTTTCTCATTTGTGCTCAATTTATGGTACTGGCATTTAGTGTCCTGGGAAGGTATGCTGAATTCCTGGGACACCTTCCTCAACACTGGGACGATTCAGGGAAAACAGGGACAGATAGATGGCAAGTCTCTACTGCTGGATCACATGCCGATTTCTCATTCAAAGTAACATGTTGATGTAGCATGGCCTTGATTTGTCTCAAGTTGTCACAGCTATCTTCATCATAAAAAAAAAAAAACACTTTGACATTGCTTTCCATAATAAATGCACTTTCCCATTACGCACACAGGCACCCAATTACCCTGCTTTAATAATGGAGAGTGGGTAACATTTCAGTGTAAAGTTATTATACTGAGTACACTTGATAGCTCTGAAAATTAGACGTTGGTCTCTGTGTAACATTACAATTCTCCCATGTAAAATAAATACATTGGTGTTGTGAGTCACTGACTAAACACTAACCTTCTGGAAAAGTATGGAGCTTTGGAAAGATATGGTTTCTTCTTTATAAATAAAGCCTGTTTAAATTAATGTAACATTAAGATGGATCTCTGTAAAGGTCAATTGCATTTTCTTAAAGGAGAATACAATTGAAGTGTTATAGTGATTGTATAGGAGGATAATTTGTACTTTAAGTGCATATTATTAGAAACTGGAGAAGCGTGCAGAGTATATGTCAGGTTTTTTTATTAGTAAAGACTGTGTGGGTTGCCTAATTTACCAGCAATTGTTGTCTTTAAAAGCTGGCTTATTGTAAAGGAGATTTTCCTCCTTATTTTAGCATTTAGATGAGAGGCGTCCAGTGTTCTGGCAGAGGACTCATAGACCGTACAGAAAAACCCTTTGCATTATAGAGTCAGATAGACTGAATACAATCTCTTTGTGTAGGTTAATTCAGTGAAATGTGTTCATTGACATGCAGCTGACAGCTTTCATTGGGGAAGGGGCTAGTTTGTGGGCAAATTGGGAAGATGGCTTTGACAAAGTACCATAGCATTGTTATGTGTTTAAAATGTAAACTAACATTACATTAATTTAAACTATTCATTGCAAACAACACAAATCGTATGGATGTGTATTAATAATTATAAAAAAAACATGCATTGATTCATGGTCCTTTTAATCACATGGAATCCTAAACTGGTTGAACTTCACTTTTCAAAGCATGGCACATTGTCACATGGGGGTAGGGCGACACGCTTATCAAAAAACATCTAAATCATCTAAAAACAATAACTACACAATATTCTGGGTGGGATACAGAAAACCATGACTTATTCATAAGTTCATAACTTAAATCAAATAAGTATTCATGAAGTTTAAAAGAAAAAAATCCATCTTGTGATTTTTTAATTAAAAATAAATCAATAAAATCCTTTCTAATTTTAGAGGCAATATTGGATATAGAAATTGTTATATTCTCTGTCACTTACACTTTGTGTATTTGTCTGTGAATTTAAGTGGCAGGATTTTATTACCTACAGCTTCTAACATTTGGTGATAGCTGCAGAGATCTCAACTGCGACAATTCAGATTCCCTAAGAAGCTTTTAAATGCTTTGGTGGGTGGGACAGGCTTTCCAATTAGCTGCAGGTTTGTCTAATTCCTACCTCCTGCTCCCCTCTCGCCTCATTATCCTGTCAGCAGAATGAACACGTAAAGTGTGGGTGTGATTCTACCCTAGGATGTTTACTAATGCTAGTTAATCAGTCTTGTTTTGGTTTCTTCTGCCTTTGTCAATGGCTGCAGCAGCCCAGCATCAGAGAACTGAACTGCTGCTTGTGTGAGGTCAAGAAGGTGATGCACTAAGCCAAGGCCATTTAATGGGATTGTTTAGATACCATGCTGTGCAGCTGTCTCATGTATGGGTGGGCTGGTTGCTGGCATCTCACTTATTTAACTGGAACTGAAAGGGCTGTATTCTACATTAATAATATGCAGTGGTAGTGTTGAGTCAAAACCGGTTTACAGAACTGCAGAAGGGTTTAGGGACAGCTTAGTACAGTAAACTTTCACCCGCAACCCTTAGATTGACTCAAGTCTAAACAGAGATCTGCGGGGTGGGGACTTTTCTGTGTGCTTGCTGTCTAATCGTGTTGAAAGTTCAGTCTCACACTTTATTTGTTCTGAGCAGCTTTGTTACGCAGACTATTTTCAGTCATAGTAAAGCTGGATTAGAATTGCACATCCTCTATTAATGCCACACTTTGGTACCTTGTTGTTATGTAACAACTTTTCTCTGACAGAACAGGACATAACTAGGTTAAATATGGGGAATGTAACATACAGTACAGAGGGACATTGAAATTGACTATTGGCAAGTGTGGCCTTATGCAATGTTAAGTTTGGCAAATACACTCAGCCAGGCTAGCTGTGTTTCCTGGATTATGTATATATACATTGTGTACTCATCGTAGTACAGTATAGCACTAAAGATCCTACCTCCGTTGAATTATCTCTACAGGGCTGGCTTTGGATTATTGTTCCTTATATTCTTTTCTCACTGTCTTTTCTGAGGTTAAACCACAGCATTACATTCACATTAGTGTGAGGGTAATGCGAGCTGAGACCACCAGAGTACATTCTTCAAACTCCCTCGTGTTTTGAAGCTAAGTCACTTTTGGTCTAATCAGCCTGTGCTTCATTGAGGCTTAGCAGAGGTCACCCGAACACAAACTAGCTTTGACATTAATTGGCCCCTCAGGTGAACTGTGTTTAATTCACTGGCTAGGGTGGAGAAATTACCGTCTCCTGGAATTGATGCACGGATACGAAATTGGTGTCCGGAGTTTGTTTGTTTATTGATTTACTAAGAACAAAATATGACTGTGTCCCTGCCAAGACAGCTCATATAAGAGCTTGTGTGTGCTCATTGCTAATGAAAGGGTATGGACTTACAGTATTTGTGACTGAGGCTCTCTGAATACTTCAGATGAGGTCAGTATTTTCTTGTTACTCCAACACCACCTTTTCAGGGGTGAGATTGAATATTATCAGCAAGGTCTAGCTCTTTTTCCATCTTAACTAGATAATTGTTTCTAAATACAGTAATGGAACATCGGCATTGCCATTGACTTACAATCATCTGTTGTAGGGCAGCCAGCTAGTACTGGTATTGCGTTTCCAATTTTTTTTTTTTTAAATCTGTAAGAATTTAAATGGGTCTTTTAGCGTAAGACAATGTCTTCGAAAGTTCACCACTTTTTTCTATGTAGAACCAATGGCTTTATCTTCTTTTCTTTTTCTTCAGTGTTTACTTTGGCTTGTGTATTGGTGATGTTTCAAATAGTTCTTCAGCCTGTTTTAATTTTCTGTCCTAAATGGCCTCAGGAAGGAAGACTAAATCAAAGTTGTGGAAGTTCTGCTCTTTTCTGTAAGCCCATTATCACATACATCTAAACCTTGTAGACATCTTTGGAGGGGGAGAAGATAAAGGCCCAAACGGAAGATGGTTGTGCAGGGGTGTTTTAGAAGGGCTTGTTCTAATATTGTTTACATAGCTTTGTTCTCTCGCTGGAGGTTCCTGTAGAGTTCGATCATCCCATTACTGCGCTCTTTTATTAGAGAGAACAACGGGGATCCCTTTTAATTCAGCTGCTCCTTCCTCCTGTCTGCTCTGAATGCAAAACAGCACCCAGCACCTGAATGGCTTGTCAGAGAGGTTCCAGAGCTGGGGCAAACATAATCTGTTGCCCAGTCGTGGCTGGAACTTTAACTTGAATCGCTTTATCATACTGACCTCAAATGTAGACATATTGGTAAATCCCAGTTGAAGGGTCCCACCGTCATGGATGCAAAAGGTTTATTTTTTATTTATTTATTTGTTTTAACATGAATCCCAAACCTTATGGTGACAAACGGCCATCAGACTAGTAGACCTGAAGCACTGATCACTGCCTTCCTCCCTAATTAACTTATCTTCCGCCTTGAGGAGATCCAGATCCCCTTTCTCTCCTTTAATTAGCAGTTAAAGAGCTGCTGAGATGTTCAGAGGCTGGTATTAGCTGAAGAATAAAACAAACAACTGGCCCCAGATCTGTTGAGAGAAGTTTGAAGTGCTTTAGCTGTTTTCTGGAGTTAAGCAATGTACAGTAAAGTAGCTGTTAAAAAGAAGTGCAAAGCTTTAGAGATGAACTTGCCTAAAACTGGATTTCTAGAAATCAAATTCTCTGGAATTAAAGCTGTGGGTAAGGCATCAGGCTTCCTCTAGTATGCCGATTAAACGTGAATCCCCTGCATTATAAAATCTTGCCTGTGTAAGTCTTATTAGGGATGATAAAAGCCTTACTTTCTGTCTGTTCTCCACTTACCATGGATAAGAGACTGGGGTCCTTTTTATTTTACTTTTCTTTGTTGATGCACACACACATTGAGATTATCTTATTAAATTACCATGAACTGTATCCCCTGAATATATTGAATGCATTCTATCACAGTAAACAGTTGTCGCTGTTGACTTACTAGGAAAGTCCAATAACTGCATTCAGATGCCTTTAAGGACTGGAAATGATCTGCTCTAAGCATTTAGCAAAGACGTTGTGCTGAATCCACAATTTCATTTCGCTGTAAAGCAAGTTGTTTGAAATTATTTTGTTTTTTAATGAATGTTTTCAACATAATGAGCATGTTGATGGTTTAGTGCAGAAAAACAAAGGACTTGGCATCCGATTAAAAGCTGCACTGTAATTGCAACAGCATTAAGATCCATTCCATGTGCAGTGTGTGCGAGAGACAGTATGGCAAATTCACATTGGACCGTGCAGGTGCTATGACGTGTGCTGTAAAACCTTTCTATTACCCAGTATGGTTTTTCATATGCGACAGACACCATTACAATCTGGTTCTACCTTTTATATAGAGATATACTATAGGGTATAGCCCACTAGACTGAACCTCTTCAAAAATAGGATCCAAAAGAGAAGGTTGTACAAGGCTCAGTCAGGGAAGTTAGATTCTGTTCGATTTCATAAATACACTTAAACTTGAATTTATTGGGAAGCAATGAGTCAGCCATATGAGACTAATCTCTCCATTGGAGTGCAGTTACTTTTTAAATGGATTACTACAACATTAATCTGTACATGGAAAGGACTCCAAACCTTTAACACTGTTCGATTTCATAAACACACTTAAACTTGAACTTAGTGGAAATCTTTGTAAGCAATGAGTCAGAGGGAAGCAATGAGATTAATCTCTCCATTAGAATGCTGTTTTTAAATGAATTACTATAACATTCATCTGTATGTGGCCAGGACTCCAAACCTCTGACACTTTGTGTAAACTCTGAACTATTAACACCCTTCTTTCAATTAGATCCCTCTAGATCTTTTTTTTTTTTTTTTGAAGCTTTGAGAATCTGGTCCAGTGTCTAGAGCAGGTAGAACTTTACAAAGCAAATGAACTGCCTTCAGAGAATATCTAAGTTTTATGATATTGCCTCAGTCCCTTGCAACCACCGATATTGTCAAAAAGGATCCAGTTGATTAGTAATACTGGACCAAATGGTCCTGTATAGGTAGAATGCATAGGTAGCATAGGTAGCATGGCAATGTTCTCCAGTTGACAGGGTGTTTGCTCATTAAAGCAATTGGAAGGATGAGCCACTTCATGACACAAGTACACAGTGCACATCCGTTGCTGAAGTCAGAGGTTATTATTCTGATTGCAGTGTTGTACCCTTGAGGCTTTTGTCTTGAAATTAAAGCCTATTTGTATTACCTGACTTGACCGAGTGCAAATACCTTTAAGATAACAAAGACCTCTCTTTCTTTTCCCCAGGCCTTTCTCTGTAGGATTCGCCAGACTCCAGCTGACCAGCAATGTATCTCTGAGGAAAATGTCAAGGTAAAAACAACTGTCTAATTTAACAGAACTGAATGTCTAAATATATAGCTTTGTATGTACTGTACCACTGCCTTGAAAGACAGAGCAATATCTCCTCCTGATCCACACACTGGCAGATGGTTACTGGTGATCCTGGGTGGTGTGCTTTTTATGATCTTAAGAAAGAAAATGCAACTTCAAGCCATAACCCAGGGGCATAGTTCTATATTGTGCAACTGGTCTTCTTGTCTGCCAGATGTTTAGTTGAACAGGTTGTAGATTAAAAATGGTCCTGTTCACAAACTTTGCCTGAAGCTGTTAAACACTATGTACTCTGTGCAGTTTGGGCAGGAGAACAGTGGATCTGAACTATGAGAAATGACAGCTCTTATAAAACACGACATCATACACACAATATATTAACTTCCTATACACGCTGCATATCCTACTGCTGTATATTTTTGTAAAGGTTTCATGGCTTAGTAACACCCTGCAATATGAATATTCCTGATACAGAATTGTGTTTTCACATGTAGTGTAGAGAGAGCTATGGAAGACAGTACACGCATTGTATTTAAGCTCTCCTGCTTTGGGAAGCCCGGACATGAAGAGCTTACAGTGCAGAGCTTGCCACTGTAAACTGTTTCCTTAATAAATGCTTCAAAAATGGCCATTTTTTTCTGCCTTCCTATTTCAGATTCTGTTTTCCAACATTGAAGACATTCTTGAAGTTCACAAGGAGTTCTTGGCCAGCCTGGAGTCGTGTTTACAGCCAGAGCCTCATCCTCAGCACACACTTGGTCATGTTTTCCTACAGTTCGTGAGTACACTGACTTCATACTACCGCTACAACCCTCTTCCAATTTTCCCTTTAAATTCTGTATCCTGTCATGTGACCCCTCCCTCCACATTTTTCCCATTTTATCCACAACCCTGCAAACTTTGGCAGCCTGGTGGCTGAACGCACTCTTTCTCTGTCCCTCTCGGCAACCCATTTGTCTCACCATGGCAACCGGAAAGCTAGAATGCTTGTACAAAGGCCTGTGTGTGGTGGGAATAAGTTTTATGAATGAAAGCAGCTTTCGAAATAACAATAAAAAGAAGCCACCAGTATAGATGTAAACACAAAATAATTAACTAGAAGTATAAAAGTGTAGAAGATTTAGAAGATTTTAGAAGGAAATCAATCAGATTTCATGAAGTAGGCTATATAACCTTTACTGTATATTACTGTCTTTAGATAAAGACATATGTTCAAAGTGAATTATAAAACACATTTATATACCGTGTTTTGCATGCTGCACAAACGAGATTGACGCATTTCTAAAACACTGGTTACCGGGACAGGAAGTAGTGTTTGAAACATGCACTGTGGTTATTTTTCTGTTCAGTCGAAGGAAGTGACCTTTGGTTTAAAAGGAACAGTGTGTCACAGCAAACAAAACAACAGAATAATAAATAGAGTTTTACCTACATTTACTTAATAGTTTCAAAGGTATTGCAAGTATTGCCACATATACAGTATATGTGTATAGCCCTTCTGATGACTTACATTGGAATAATGTCCCAGTTGAATTCAGGTAATATTTACTTGCCACTTTTCAATATATACAGTAATACAGTAACTGCAGAGTACTTTCAGTAGAGTCAAGGGTTGTTTCCAACAGCACTTGATACTATGTCATTTGTGGTCAGTCGCAATATTGCAGCCCTATCCAGTTCCAGTTAGTGCTTCAAAGTGTAGCCTGCATAGTGCATCTACACTCTTACAGAGGGTGATTGTTAAGGTCAGGGCTAGACCACAATGAAGGGGCTGAATAGAAGGGGCCAATACTCTGCTAGACAATGAGGTAAAACAACAGTTTGCTAGCATTATAAAACATCAAAATGTTTCACAGATGATCCATCCACTAATGTGATGCAGATTTTGCAGCAGCTGCTTGCAGTCATAAGCATGCCATGCAGTATTTATAAAAACATACAGGCTTAGGCCAGAATGGGTTTGCTCTTGCCCTGGTCACAATGACACCATAAGACAGGGGTGTCCAATCCTGGTCCTGGAAGGCCAGTGTCCCTCCTGGTTTTTGTTCCAACTGTGTCCTAAATTACTTAATTGGACCAATTATTACCAATTATATACTCCCAACAGTGTCAATACACATATTGTAATAGAATCACACATCTTTTGGAATCTGGTAACATGCTGTTAGACAATGGTGATAATGGAGACCAATTAGTTTGTAGCCTGGTAAGCTCAAGAATTTAACAAGTGGACACTTCTTTTTTTTTCTGTGCATCCTAATGCAGCAGATGAACTAGCACACTGTTCAAATCTCGAAGGGTGTCTCTTAATAGGGCTCTCCGGCTATGTTACAGTAAAAGGTGTCTGGCAGTTTTGGTATAACGAGCCCCTGCCATAGGGATCTTCAAGCACTGTACAGCAGGGATTTTCAGAAAGGTTCAGCACAAGTCAATTCACTGCAGTTGAACACAGACCTTTTGGCATATGGCCTGGTTGCCTTGCCATATTGTTGCGTTGCATTGTTCTGCCTGAAATATTGATTCCTCATGGGATGACTAGCAGAGGCTACCCACATGGGTCCCTGGATGGCATATTGACCTTCTGGTACGCAGTCATGCTGTGCACATTCAATATCCCCCCCCACCCCTTCTATTGTACATTTGTCTGGAGAGCCCCATTTTCATAATGTTTGGAGCCAAGCCAGTATCTGATTCTGTTTTGAGGCGAGATCAAAGGAAATTGGTAACACTTGCACATACATATGGAATCTGAATACTGTGCTGTGCCCAGGTTTTTCATCCCTAATGGTATCACCCTTCCAGAATTGATCATCCTCGCCTATATCTCTGTTCTTCAGAAATCCCCAGTGGAGTTGTTGCTTGAGGTTTCATTTACTCTAATTGAATTTCATAAAAGACATACCCCCTTGTGAGATGTAGCATTGTCTTGGTTCCATCCTGAGAAGGTCAAGCGGCTTGTCCCCTGATCAGGCGTCCTTGCAGAGATGTTTTGCAGAGATTTTTGCCCCTTGCCCTCTTTTCTGTAATAGATACAATGATGTGTGCCCCTAACTTGGGAACATCTTAAAGTATTGCATACTATTTTGGAGTTTAACGTGCACATATGACTTAAAAGCACATGCAGATTTTCATTTCAATTATAGTAAACGTTGTGTTGTGCATTGCAATTACACAGACATCATGAGTCACTTTATTAAAATAACTTCTTTCTAGTTTTGTATCAAGTTGTTTTCTTAAATCCCTCTTGAACCAATTAAAGTAATATTAAATGATACATATCATTTAATATTGCTTTAATTTCCTTTTAAAACATATTGAAGTGAATTATATACAATGTGTTGTCTTTGCTATTGGTCATAACAAATTCAACATTTTACCTAAAACTACTTTTGGAGTTTAGCTTGGCTTATTCTAAACAAATCAGCCCCCTTGAGCCTTCTAAATGATTGCCTCATGTTAAAACATTCCAGAAAACTGAAACAGTTTGTGCAACAACTTGTTTGGCTAGAGAGTCACCTAAGTTTACAAGATGTACTGTATATTTCATGATTGAAATTCAGATGGCATTTCATTTTGTTCTTGTTTGTAAAACATGTAAGACCTTGTCAGTGCTCTTGTATTGTGCGTTAGGTAAATGCACATATTTTACATTATGTATTATATCCATTACATTGAAACAACACAGAATGCCTCTAAGCTATTTATCCTTCAAATAGACCCAGTAACTTTTTTTAGAGACAGATTTTATTTATCAGAGACCCAACACAACTATACAAGTCACCTATTGAAATATTTAGTTTAGTGAACGGCCTCTATGTGACCTGATCAGATTCAAGCTGAGACAGACTTGGCATTTTAGATATTTATAATCTGCTTTTGAATTCATTTGAGAGGGTTTTATTTTTTATTTCCAAGGTGTGCTACAGTTAACCTTGCCTTGTTCTTCCTAGAGCGTGGTTTTAGCATCCTCATGTACTGCAGAAATACAGCAGGTTCTGTCTTTTGAGTTCTGTGTTTTTGAACTGTCAGGGTGCATTACCCTTTCATCTTTAGTTTAGATTCCCTGTGCAGGAATGGCTGTGGGATTCTACCTTTTGCACCTCATTAACCTTTTCGTCTTCTAATCCTGACTGCTTTTTTGTATCAAGTTTAATTTCAGTCCTGCCAGAATGTTCTTGCTCTTACAGTATCTGGTGAGAACAACATGGAGGAAAGTTTTTAAACACTTTTTCTGCCTTCAAATACGCAGAATGTTTCTACTACATTCATTTAAAAAGTTTTGATTTTTAAAGACAAGAAAATGATTTAGACTTGCTTTAGATACATACAATACCATTGTTAAGAGTCTTGTTTTTTTTAATACATTTTTATTACGTGTATTTCAATTTTGAATGCCCCCTTTTTAGTAACATATGCCAAAACAGCTGTTCACAAAGCACTGCTGTATATTTGAGTTTCTGCCGAACTGCTCCTTGGAGTCGAAATCCTTCTGTACGCACAGTATGTCACACTTTAGAGTTTCAACACATATCTAGAGAAGCACTTATTGATTTGTGATGAAACTTGTTATAGACAGTCTCAGAATTTGGGGTTCTACAGAGCCTGTCTGTCAGTATGTCACACTTATACAGTATGTGTACATGTCTAAAGAGCCATTTTACCTTTCTCTGTTATGGAAATCGTCACATAACAGTTTCTTTGGTATGCAGTTTCCCCAGGATTGCCTACTGTACTGCTTGAGGATTCACTTTGTTTTAAAATATTTGCAGGGCTTGAAATGCCCCTTTTTCTGCCAAACTGTTTTTTTTTTACTGGAAAATGATCTTTGCCTGCAAGGCTAATTGTGTAATTACTTGAAGAGTTTGACAGGCATTCTTTAAATTCTGAACGTTTAGTTTTTTCAAGTGGAGGTAAGGGTGCTATTTATTAAATCAATTTTAAATTGTGTTGCTAAAGAACAAAAAAAACTTAACAGCGTTACTGTATTTTACTGCAGGTTTTATTGTAGATTCTGTTTCATTCAAATAATATTTACAATATATTAAGTCTAATTGCATTCTACTGTACATTCTACTGTACATGATAGATCCACAGTTACTTCACTTTACAGCTGATTTACCCAGTATTATACGCTAAAATGTTTCTTTGAAGATGCTTAAATGGACATGTTTTAAATAAATAAAAAAAAGCGCAATACAGCAATATTACAAGGAATAAAAAAAAATCCTCACTCGGAAAGTCTGCTGTCCGCTAATCTTCTCAGACCCATTCACTTGCTATAATTTATTCTAATGCTGCAAATTGAGAACCAGCCCCTTACTTTATTATTTATACCAATGCTGCCTCTAACACGATTTACTTCCCCTCTTCCATTGCTTTTGGGAACTTAGTTTTTGTTAAATCTAAACCGCATATACCTAATGTTTAACAGTTCTCATTTAACTGCTTCATCAATACTTATAGGCTACTTAGCTGAGCCATTCTCCTATTCTTTAGGCATACAGGGGTGGCGTTATGGTTGCAGTAAGTGTTTTTGAGGACAGCAGAAGTAACATTAAAAGCCTCTTCCCCCTCCGGTAGCGAGGTTAACTGAAACGGACACCGCTGTGCTCCCCACATGTGGTAAATAATACCTGTGTAGTTCGTGTTTTGTACTTGGTGCTCTAATTTTAATTAAGTTTAATAGCGGTAGAAACAGAGTGGTCGTTAGTGAGAGGGCTGTGTTTCTTGGGATGTCACGCATGTGTATCTCCTAACTAAATGTACTGTACTTCATTTGTTACTAAGGGTGTTTAAACAAGCATGTAGGAAAAGTACATTACCCACTACAGCTGTAAAAGCATAAGAAGTTCATAATTACATCTGTGGAGTCCTTGTAATAGTGGACTACTGTAGATTCATCTATAGGTGAAATATTATTTAGGTGCACACTAAGATGAACATTGAACAGAAATACATTCCATATGCCCCCAGATTACACTCAGTAAGGTACGATGAAGAATGTTGTTACGGAGTTTTGTCACAATTGGTCAGCATGTTGATACTTTTCCTAAACCCTAACATATTGATGTATAAACTAGGCAAGGGGAGGCCAAACCTCCATCCAGGCCCTGATTAGTTAATGATGTCATTTTTCCTGTTAAACCTGGAGTGGAACGGCCCTCCAGGACAGTGAATGGACACCCCTGAACTAGACTGTATAGTATCTCATGATGATTTTCCTTCATGGTCATTTCAGAAAGACAGATTCTGTGTTTATGAAGAGTACTGCAGTAACCACGAAAAAGCTCTGAGGCTTCTAATGGAACTCAACAAAATGCCTACTGTGAGGACCTTCCTTTTGGTAAGTAATCAACATGGGATGTGAGGGAGAGGCTAGAAATGAATGGCCACTTGCCATTGGTTATTAAAATACCAGTGATTAGCCTGCTAGTCCGAGTGACACATGCACATACTGTAGGGTACTGTATGCCACGCAGTCTTGATAAGGAGTACATTTTAACTTTATTTGAGAACTACAAATAGACTGGCTTATATTCAATTACAAATGTTTGTTGGTTTATTTCCCTTTGGCAGGGTCTGGCACATTGATGCAAATAAATCTTTGATTGTTTAATTTAAAAATGCCCTAGATGCAGACTGAGTTTCTTTGTCTTTGTCTGCCATTGTTATAATGTATTGTGAGAATACTGAACCTTAGCAATTACATTTTATTAAGCTCAATGGATAGAAAACTGTTGATGTAAAGCCTTTTTATGTGATGGGATTATTTTTCTTCAGCATTGCATGCTGTTGGGAGGAAAAAGACAACTGACGTCCCATTGGAGGGTCATCTTCTGTCACCGATCCAGAGAATCTGCAAATACCCCTCCTGCTCAAGGTAGGGAGTTCTTTTCTTTGGCATTTCAAATCGCATTATACACCTTGCCAAGATAAGTAGTCAGTTACTCTGCAAATGCTGTAGCCTGAGACAGCCTTTATGATATCAAACAAGAACTTTATGTTAAGAATAAAGCTTGATAAACCATGTGATTGCCGAGAAACACATAGGCCTCTGTGGCTGTGCAGTTGCATAGCAACCAGGTACACACAGGATAGGGAGGAAAATTAATGTGGGATGTTATCATACAAATTAATTTGTACAAACAAATTAAATGATAGTTTACACTAAATCATCATATATTAATTTTAACATACATTTGTATGTAATACCTTACAATTTTAGATAATGTTTTTGTGTCCCTGCTAAAGAAAAACAAACATTGTGTAGATAATGCCCTGGCCCCACCCCACACTAAAGCAAAAGGAAATCAGTGGATTCACTTTTGGTTCAAATAAACTTACAAACCATCAGCTCCCTGTGTAGGATCCAGCTCTGTGGCCAGTGAAGAGCCTGGTTGGACGTGAGAGGAAATTGAGGTTACATACTGTTTGGTTCTCTCTCGGAGATAATGGAGTTGAAGCCACTGTTTGTGAACTCCTCCTGTTCTCCTAATGGAACAGATTTCCTTTCTCGCTTCCAGCTTCAGATTGTTTATCTAAGCTAAACATTAGCACAAAGCTCTAAGAATGGACAATTCTTCTGGGACTTCGAAGCCTTTTGCATTTCTTTCTTATATTATTTTCTATTGTTTTTCTTTATTGTTCTTTGTTATGCTATGACATATTTCAGACTGGCTTGTCTTTATTCCAAAACTGTCCTGGTAATGTCCTAATATGATGATTACTGCGGTTACAGAGTAATGATATTAGAGATTTGGAAGAACTTTTTTGTTCATATTTAAAAAAAAAAAAAAAAAAAAAAAGTTTTAGCTGGTGGTGAAGGATTTCAGACTAGGGGATATATTTTAAAGATATAAACACTGGTGGATCTTGCTGGCGCTCTAAAATGTATAGACCTGATTTCACTTTTTTACTGTACGTAAAGTATTGTAGTACTTTTATTGTTTGGATCCTTAAATCACCCCAGTTAAAGAGTGTATTAGATCTGCCACTATTTACATCATAAAATACCCCCCTAGGTTTCAAGAACACAGTGACCCAACTGTAATGGGGAAAACCTACATTTCATTAAATAGATCGGTATAGATCTATAGCAACCACACTGCATACACAAGTACATTTGAGATGCATTTCAGTTTGTCAAAATGAACTGGCGTCTCTTTCTTTTGTTCTTGAAATGATCTGATTCATCATGCTGATGACCGTGTAACTTGTGTTTGTGTCTGCAATTCTTTATGTGACTTTAATGTCTTGCAAAAGCCTTTGATGCTAATTACAAAATACTTGTGTAATTTGTTCATCTCAGGAAAATACAACATGAACCAATGGAATAAGTTCAAAGCTAGAAAATATATTTGTGTCCAAGTTTTTTTTTCCTATTTAATATGCATGCCTTTTTTTATTAAAATGCCATTGCTTTTTTCATCGATGCGTGTACTTGAGATGATCTGTAAAATAATGTTTTGTCAGAAACTGCAGAAAACATAATTTGACACTATTGGTGCAAGTACATCGAAGTTATCTTTCCTTTTAAGTGTAAGTACATGGTAGGGATAGGACTGCAGTTTTAACCCTGTTCAAGCATTTTTATTTAGTCAGAGCAAGAACCTGTTAACTCCTGCTATATTACAATAATAGAATGTATAACATGTCAGGTACGTTTTAAATAAAGGGACTTATAAACTACTGTGGCACTGTTCCAAGTTGTTGACTTCCAATTCTACTGAATATTTTGCAGGAGTTACTGAAAAGGACCCCCAAAAAGCATGCTGATTGCCCCGCGGTGGAGCAAGCACTGCAAGCCATGAAGACGGTGTGCTCTAACATCAACGAGACCAAGAGACAGATGGAAAAGCTGGAGGCCTTGGAACAGCTCCAGTCACACATTGAGGGATGGGAGGTGAGATGCTAATTACTATCAGTAAACCATCAACTAGTGTGATCTACATATATTAACACATTTATTTTTGCCTCAAGCTGATTTGCTGCACTCACTTTCTTACAGACCTAAAAGCGTATGTCAGGCACCTTATTTCAAGAGATTAGGTTCTACAAAGAAACTGTAATACATTATCCAGTAACTAATACTTTTTTCTAGGCCAAGTTCAGAGTTTTAATATAATTTCAGCATCAAAATAGACTAAAAATTTCTGTGTTGTGTTGCTCTTGTTGGATACTGTTGGAACAAGCTGAATTATTTGGGTTTTATGTTTTAAAAATTTGCTCTATAACATGATTGTCTGAATCCCAATACAGGCTTCATTTAGTTACTGTATAATTTAATACTTACCTGTATTCAAATATTTACTATAGGACGTATGTGCCCTTAACTCGAAAAAATATTAAATTGACTATTTCAGTACTACCAGCAGTGGTTGTAAAAGAACATCACTCTTACTTGTTTGTCTTACACAATATAAATTGGTTCTAGGAGTACTGTACTGTTCTACATATAATTCACATGTATAACCCGAATGTGCTGAGATGCCTTTGCTTACACCTCTTGTATAATTGAAAGCACCATCACATACAGTATAGAATAGTATACTGCACAACTCGTATTTAATGTGCAAATTGTGTATAATACACAGAAATTGGTGATCGTGCATATTATTTTTTGAAATGTAACAGTTTAAGATGCTTGCTTCCAAGACGGCAATGATACCTTGCACTGATACAGGTACAATCCAGTCTCTGTACTCAACCCAGCAGAAAATTAGCAATTGGTTTGTGGTTGACACTCAAAGCGTCTACTTTCAAGGTGTCACAGGCTGGTAACCTTAAAGTTACTCATCTCTTGCACTGTCATGCTGGCGCACAGATGTTGTTGCCGCATCATGGTACTGATTCAGGATACAACAGAAGTTTGTTATTCAGTGTGAAGACATATGCAGTTCCAATTTGTCAAGGTTTGAACAGGAATGCATGATAGACACGGATTGATGTGGATTGATGTGGATTGCATTTTATCTGTTCGGTAGCTGATTGCATAGCCTGGTCAAGACTTTTTAAAAGCTTTAATTAATACGATCATCCACTGTAAGCATCATAAAGTCACAAACCATTTGGTTAAACAGGGAAAAGAGAAAATGAACACGTATTCACACATATATTTCACATTCTTTAAAGTTCAGAGCCTGTGCAATAGAAATTCTGCATTGTAAAGTGATAGAAATGTAGACGTCGTGAAGAAGGAACAAGGCAGTGAAAATACTGACAGAAAGGGAAGTAGTTTTTTCTGGTTCATTAAAAGTCAGCAAAAGCTGCGGCGTGTATCATGCATGGTCTGCATTTACAATACTCTGTATGGAATTATTTGTGATAGTCTTTTGAATAGCAGGCTATTTCGTTGTGATGGTGTGCTGGTGTCTGCATTATTTATACTCTTTATGACAGGATCAACATGTACCTTTGCACCTCTGAAACCTGATATTTTAATATACGTTTGTGATACTTTGACTGTATCCATTTGTTGTCAGACAATATATAGAAACATTACGCACAGTATTGTAATATAGGCACTGTTGACATGGAGTCTTTTCCTTCTTTACAACCCTTTGCTCTTGGCCTTGCATGACATCCAGAAAAAAATGTTATTATAATTTATGCCACTAGTGGCTTGGCGTGCTGTGTAAACATCTTGAGGTAAATGTACTTTTTAAAAAAATCTGATTCTTTGACCGGACTGAAAACATTCTTTTGCAGGTATCCATTTAATTGTCACTAAAGTTTTGCGTCTTAAATCTATTTAAAGTACATTGCAAGTTTCTGATCGATGCTACCACTTCCTAGTTTTCTATACTACCCCTTTGACGTATGTGTTAATGCTGACCTTCATTTCTTTCTTCCCTTTTATATTTAGTGTAAGTGGTGTACTGTAATGAAGTCACAGGTCATGGGTGAAGTTGAAGAGAGATCTTCCTGTAAATCTTTACTGTAGAGTGTATTGCTGTGATACTATACCATGCAACACAATTGTAAGAAAGAACTTAACATCATCTATTTGAGTATTTGCTTATATGTACTCTCACTTAATTTAAACCATTTTGTGGTGCTTCAATTGCATGCTTTTGACATTGATAAAAGGGTACATTACGATTCAAAGAATAGATTTACCAAGATGAATGAACATGATTTGCAGATGGTCCCCTGGTCAACATATTTCAGTTCCTGTTAATGTTAATTTTTAATAGCTGATGCTGGCCTAATTTGCAGGTCACCCCAATGCAATATATTACTATTTAGATTTGGACTGTTGACCAAAGAGAATTTTCCAAGGTTTTTTATTTTGTTTTTCCTTTTCATTCAGAAATATTTCAAAAAGGATAAGCTAATTGTGTATGTACTATGCTAAGCCTAGAATCTACTGCAACTCAGTCAACATAACTATAATAAACAGCAAATCAGCCTGTCAGAGAAGCTGCCCAAACAGCAGGAGTTAGGAACTGTTCCTGGGTTCTAACTAGCGGGAATACAACCTCATTTAGGTCCTTTAAATTCAGAGCTGATGGTGATACAACTTGACAAATTCTGTACCAATATTCACTTTGAAGCATAACCCACTATTGGTGATGTAAGTCCACACTCGTTAAAGTTTACTTCTCACACAGAACGTGATTTTAGTTACAGAAAATGCAGTAGTGCAGGGGTTGGCAACCTTTTTGTGCAAGAGAGACAAACTGAATAGAAACTGAATAGCAAGTGGTTTGCAAAGAGCCAGTCGTTACAGCAAATCAAGCCCTATACATGGTAAAACAGACTGCAGGAATAGAAACACCAATAAGAGCAGAGGGTAGGTGGATGTAAAAGAACAGTGAGGTAGTAGGTGATGAGTCGAGCAATGGTACATTTGTGTGGATGATACTAGTATGGCCTTAAAAAATAACATCTTTTTGTTTGTGTGAATGACTAAGAGAGACATATTTGGTCAGAAGAGCCAGGTATAGCTCAGGGGGACATAGGTTGGCAACCCCTGCCGTAGGGCGTGCTTGCCTTTTAAGCTACAGCATGGAGAGCCATAGCAATGGCCATTAAACAAATCTACCCTGGGAATAGAAGGTTTTAGCCAATCGTAGCACAGATATCACTTCATTTATTACACAGCACTAGCAGGAATCCAATCCACACCATGTAAATGTACCCTCAACCATGCAGTTACAGTGCGAAACATGTCATTATAGCCATGCAGTTGTACTGCTGGGATTTGAATAATTGAATTCGACGCAATTTATATGCTATGTTCTGTTCCAACACAGCATATCTCGATTTTGTTACTGAAGTTCCATTGCTGCCACTATATTCATATATAGTGGCAGAGGTCAAATGGAGAAAAATAAAAATACAGTATATTTGTACACATCCTAATAATAATAATAATAATCCAGCTCACTGTTTTTCTTAAGTAGCACCATTGCGTCTTTTTTTGCTTGCTTTTTTTAACATTGATATCTTGGCAAGACATAGGTGTGAAAACTCTAGACACTGCACAGCACTGTCAAACACATCATAACATTTTTTTGGTTATAAAGCTGTGGTACTAAAGGAGAGAACATATTTGGCATTATAGTTCATCTGCATTAGCAATGGCATACATTTTTGAAGTTCTAAATGATGAAAACAGGATATTTAAAAAGTTTTAAAAAATTCATAAAATAGCAGAAGCGTCCCAGTACAGTATTATGTATTGCTATATATATATATATTGAAAGCACTTTGAAAGCGCTCTGTTAAACTCATTGGGAGTGGAAGCTCAGTTTGAAAGCGCTCTATTAAACTCATTGGGAGTGGAAGCTCAGTTTGAAAGCCTCTGTTAAACTCATTGGGAGTGGAAGCTCAGTTTGAAAGCTTCTATTAAACTCATTGGGAGTGGAAGCTCAGTTTGAAAGCGCTCTATTAAACTCATCGGGAGTGGAAGCTCAGTTTGAAAGCTCTGTTAAACTCATTGGGAGTGGAAGCTCAGTTTTGAAAGCGCTCTGTTAAACTCATCGGAGTGGAAGCTCAGTTTGAAAGCGCTCTATTAAACTCATTGGGAGTGGAAGCTCAGTTTGAAAGCGCTCTGTTAAACTCATTGGGAGTGGAAGCTCAGTTTTGAAAGCGCTCTATTAAACTCATTGGGAGTGGAAGCTCAGTTTTGAAAGCGCTCTATTAAACTCATTGGGAGTGGAAGCTCAGTTTGAAAGCGCTCTATTAAACTCATTGGGAGTGGAAGCTCGGTTTGTCACTATTGTATACATCCTGCAATAGAAATTAGCTAATTCAATTAGTCTACACCTTTTTCTAGGACTTTTTTGTGCATTTGTATATCAGAAAGTTGGCGGACTATGAAGGTTAATATAAAAATGAAATGTCCTCAATTTCTTATACAATGATGTGGATTCAGATCCTTTTATTGCATGAAGTCATTTCAGAAAGGCTGTCAAAACGTATTGTCTAGCTGTTAAAACCAATCATTTCCTTCCCTCCTTTCCCTACCCCAGGTAAACTTCTGTTTTATATCACAACTGATGGTGCTGCAAAAAGTGTTGAGTGTCTGGCAGCTAGCCTGCATGTTTAATAAAAAAAAAAATATATATATACAGTACTGTGCAAAAGTTTTAGGCAGGTGTGAAAAAATGCTGTAAAGTAAGAATGCTTTCAAAAATAGACATGTTAATAGATTATATTTATCAATTAACTAAATGCAAAGTGAGTGAACAGAAGAAAAATCTAAATCAAATCCATATTTGGTGTGACCACCCTTTGCCTTCAAAACAGCATCAAGCATCAATTCTTCTAGGTACACTTGCACACAGTTTTTGAAGGAACTCGGCAGGTAGGTTGGCCCAAACATCTTGGAGAACTAACCACAGTTCTTCTGTGGATTTAGGCAGCCTCAGTTGCTTCTCTCTCTTCATGTAATCCCAGACAGACTCGATGATGTTGAGATCAGGGCTCTGTGGGGCCATACCATCACTTCCAGGACTCCTTGTTCTTCTTTACGCTGAAGATAGTTCTTAATGACTTTCACTGTATGTTTGGGGTCGTTGTCATGCTGCAGAATAAATTTGGGGCCAATCAGATGCCTCCCCTGATGGTATTGCATGATGGATAAGTATCTGCCTGTACTTCTCAGCATTGAGGAGACCATTAATTCTGACCAAATCCCCAACTCCATTTGCAGAAATGCAGCCCCAAACTTGCAAGGAACCTCCACCATGCTTCACTGTTGCCTGCAGACACTCATTTGTGTACGCTCTCCAGCCCTTCGGCTAACAAACTGCCTTCTGCTACAGCCAAATATTTCAAATTTTGACTCATCAGTCCAGAGCACCTGCTGCCATTTTTCTGCACCCCAGTTCCTATGTTTTCGTGCATAGTTGAGTCGCTTGGCCTTGTTTCCACGCCGGAGGTATGGCTTTTTGGCCGCAAGTCTTCCATGAAGGCCACTTCTGACCAGACTTCTCCGGACAGTAGATGGGTGTACCAGGGTCCCACTGTTTTCTGCCAGTTCTGAGCTTGATGGCACTGCTGGACATCTTCCGATTGTGAAGGGAAGTAAGCATGATTTGTCTTTCATCTGCTGCAGTAAGTTTCCTTGGCCGACCACTGCATCACGGTCCTCAACGCTGCCCGTTTCTTTGTGCTTCT
>JAGXEW010000359.1:0-144774 GCA_030684275.1 Acipenser oxyrinchus oxyrinchus
GCGGTTTCAGTGGAGTGAGCAGAGCGGAAGCCAGATTGGAGAGGGTCGAGCAGAGAGTTGTTGGACAGGAAAGCAGAGAGCTGGCGGTGTACAGTCCGCTCAAGGGTTTTGGAGAGGAAGGGTAGGAGGGAGACAGGACGGTAGCTCTGGAGGGAGGTGGGGTCGAGGGTAGGTTTTTGAGGATGGGAGTGATAGAGGCTTTTTGAAGGCAGAGGAAAGAGACCAGAAAGTAGAGAGGTGTTGAGAAGGAGGAGATGAAGGGAAGTAGAGCAGGAGCAGCAGCTTGATTTAATTCTACTGCACACAGCATGATCAAGTTTAAGTTTTTTTGATAATTTAAAAAGAATTATCGTAAGACACCAAGCAAACGGATGAATCAGATTTCACAAAAAAACATTTGTACCCTTTTTGCACTTCTTGCAGAATGAGTGACAATACAGGTAAAATACGTGCTCTTAAATGGATACTTTGTTATCTAAATTTGACCTGTATGGTTATCTATTGTTTCTGCTTAGATCATTATTTACATATTCCAGCAAAATTGCTTCAATGCTGATTGAAGGGATGTGAGATAGGAAAGTACATCAGTGTTACGCTGTGCAGAGAAGTCCGTAGTTGAAGCACTGTAACACTGATATCCTTCTGCTTGGTATTTTTAAGAGCAATTTGTGTTGGAATAGTTAGTAAGCATAGCAAATAGTGATCTAAGCACAAACAACGATGGGGAATCATGCAGAACACTATTAGGAAATGTACTTCAGAGGGCTGTACCATTAACATACAAAATGGGGGGGGGGGGGGTGGCCTGCTCTTTCTGAACTTTAACAAGCTTCTAAAAATGTTAAACTCCTAAATATCTATTTAAAACAGACTCAAGACATCACAGTTATAAAATAAAACACACACCAACATCAATTAGCAGCATTACATCTAAGACAGGTATGGTACCTAAAAAGGTTATCCCATGTGCCTTAAACCTAAGAAAGACCATTATTTGTTAGTATTTCAAATGAAAATTAAAAGAAACACTTTTCACCCCTCCTTTTTTTGCCCAATACACAAACGTCAGACAGGGGCATTATTGCATTTTGATATTTGATTTATAGCCCACTACAGTGTGCTTTGCGATTACCTGTTTTTCTTGGATATATGATTTTTTAAGGGCCATAATTGCTGTAGACTGATGATCTGAAAACATTATTTGTTTATTTAGCAGACGCCTTTATCCAAGGCAACTTACAGAGACAAGGGTGTGTGAACTATGCATCAGCTGCAGAGTCACTTACAACTACGTCTCACCCGAAAGACGAAGCACAAGGAGGTTAAGTGACTTGCTCAGGGTCACACAATGAGTCAGTGGCTGAGGTGGGATTTGAACCGGGGACCTCCTGGTTACAAGCCCTTTTCTTTAACCACTGGACCACACAGCCTCAGCTGGCATCCATTAAAATAAATTGTGATTGGGTTGCTTAGAGCCTTTTGCCATTGTTTTCCCTTTAGTCCACATTAACATATCGATGTGTCCTATTTATGTTGTTCTTTTTTGTAGGCTGCAGACTAAGTTTGAAGCACACATGTATTTATTGTGTTGCTTGTATTTGAAATTGTTTTATTGTCTAACACGACCCCTTTGTAAATGAGATCCCAGTCTCAATGGGTGAATCTGCTGTTTAAACAAATAAAGTGATAATAAAATATATGCAAGTGGTTGTCAAGGCAATATTCAATGAATGAGAGAGAAATCAACATTGAGGTGGGAAGATAATACCGATTCAGCCCCTGGGCACAATATAATAATGATGTGAGTGAACCAGTATGCACACAAACAACATATTTTGACAGAAAGTACAAGAAAGATCACAAGAAAGACCTAAAGAAAGTACACAATTCTGTACATCATCCTGATAGCGTTGAATTTACTGCCATTATGGGAAATGTATGTTAATGACATACTTGTTTGCTAAATGAATTAGCATATTGTATGTGTAGTCTGTGGCCATCATCAGAAGTATCTGTCATCTACTAATAACATGTGACATGCTAAAAAGTGTCCCAATATGGTCATTCAATCATGACCTGCAAATACACATTATATTAAGTAGATATCAGCTCAGACATGATCTACAGTCCTCATTTATTGAAAACTATTTGAGACTTGTAGAGTAGGCTGAGACTACAATAATAATAATAATAATAATAATAATAATAATAATAATAATAATAATAATCTGTAAACACTGCTTTTTAGTACAGGAGATCGTGATTGTGTTTCCTAATCTAAAGTTAGATTAGTCGTTTAAGGCTGTAAAGTAAGGTTAAACTCAATGAAACGCTTTGTTGCTCATTTTTATCTGGCTACTGGGATTTTTGGGGGAAATGTGTTTGCAGATACAATAACAAAGCAAGTAATCAAACTGCAAGTAATAATACCAAAGGAATCAATGTGAAAAATGACATAATGACCAAGGCTTTTAAGATTTCCATTACATGAGAGTAGATGTTAAAACTTCATGCTGATTTGAACTTGGCTCTCGCCAAGATAAGCACCAACTAAGACGTAGCTTCACAGTAAACTAATGTGATCCATATGTGTCTCCATCCATTTGCGCTTCCTTCCATATGATGATGTAGATATCCTTCTGTCTGGTGTTGATGGCTGAAGTGTAATGCTGGCTCCAGGGATCAGCTTATTTTGCCTCCCTAGTGCATCAGCACACACAACGGCTGCGATGCTGGCTCTGGGGATCAACCATAGTGCGGTCTCCCCAGCGCATCAGCATGACAACCGTCTGGATTGAGCTAAGTAGGGTACATCTCTGGGGTCTTCAAGTGGGCACCTTCCATCCTCGGTGTTTCGTCGACTAGCCCACGACACCTCAAGAGGGCTCGACGGTGATTCTGGCGTCCCAGCATCACCCCCCTCCGTCCCCCACTCAACTCAGCCCAGCTTACTTACCTGTATATCAGCCTTTCTTTCTTTCTATTGTGCTTGAGATCCTCAGCCAGAATCTTTCCATCTCAACCACAGCCAGTTGCTGCTCCTCTCTGCTGCTTCAGATAAGTTCTTCACTGTAGAAGCAAATGCTTATCAATGTTTAATATGGATCACAATGTTACAGAACCGTGGAAAGTTATGCTCCTAACAGAGAGTGTGAGCAGAGCGGAGCACGCCAATTGTATATGGAGCTGGGGAGCGGAGAGGGGTAGCTGCTGGAGCGGAGCGCAAAGCGGACATTTCCGGCCCCAATCTTTACAGCACTGAGAAGAACTGAGCACGGTTTTATTTTTCTTAAACACATGTTCAGCAAACATGGAGTTTGCATAGAAGGTTTTTAAAAAAAGGTGACAAATACAGATGCAGTCACTTTACCGTATTTTATGTTAACCATACAGTTTTCAGTTTCAAACCAAAAATTAGGCACTTTTATGTTTTGCAGACTTGAGAATTGATTTTTTTTTTTAAAGTGCTTTTTTTTTCTTTTATATTCAATGTGATTGGTGTTACACTTTATAATTCATTATGGAGGTAAAAATATATATTCTCCCGATTGTGGAGCTGTATTTGTGCCGTATAAACATGTGAGAAACGTCATCATTGTGTCCATCTGTCTGCAGTTATTACATAACCTATATTGTTCTTATACAGTTCTATGGTTATGCCCCAATACAGCACTGTGACACAGTTAATATGTTCTGCACTCTTAAGGATAGTTCATACAAGGGTGATCCATTAGCCCCGTTGAGACGCACTCATATGTGTTCATGGTTACCTATGAGATATTCGGATATAAACAAGCCCAGTATAAAGCTAATTTGATATGAATCATATGCAAAGTTTGAAACAGGTGAGTACACTTTACACAACATCGTAGGAACCTGTTAAAAACCTGTTCATTGCACGATGATATTTCCTAACTTTGACTTTATTTTCAGTGTACGCAATTTTTCAGTACCAATCAATAACAATGAGAAAGCATCTTCGAATTGAATTAGATAACTTCTCTGAGCACTTTATGGAGGATTTTTTCTTTGCTGATTATAGCTAGGGATTTTTCTTTTTTTTTTACTTGGCTCAAGCAATGCGATTATAGTAAGGAAGATTAAATAGTTTTCCTTTCTGAATGTACATTACATCATTTCATCTGCAATCAGCAACATAGTGGGGGGGAGACAGCTAGTTTATTTATTTATTTTTAAAAAAATGTCATTTTCACAGGAAACTACATACAACACGGCAATCGGTACATTTAACAGAAATCGTGAACTCTGCGATAACTGTGAAAAAAATACAGCCTTACATATTAATACACAAAGATAGATGATGTGCTAGGTTTTGCTGTTGCATATTAATACTCTCATTTACATTCATAGAAAACATGGCGCAGATGATGTTTTTAGAAGACTGGCAGCAACATATGCATACCCCAGCTGCTGTTACCACCTGAGCAATGTGATAATGCTAGAAACAACAGAAGTATCATGTTCACAGGAAACCAGAACACACGTTTGATGGATGTCATTCTTAAGTTTTTGTCACATGTCCAGTGAAAAGTGATTTTAAAAAACACCCTGTGCAGCAATATTGATTTTTTTTTTTTAATCTGGTGTGACAAAGCCCTCGCCTCGGGCTCATTGCACCCTTTAAAAACACTGACCCAGACACAGAAACTATATCTTTTACAAACAAACAAAATAAACAAAACAAAAACCTAACTCCCCAAGGAAGTGCTAACTAAACTTTTCCATTTTCCTAGCTACAGGGTTGGGATGGCTAAGCTGTTTTCCCAACAAAACCTTTTGTTTCTTTGAACCAGGCTGGGCAAAAGCCTTCACTGGTTTCCTTTTCTATGCAGCACGCAGCACGCAGCATACAGCATACACTCTTACCAGCTCCCTGATGGTCTCCTAATGGAGCTTCCAGCTCCTTTTTATATGATGTGGCTTCTCCCACTAATTATAACACCACCATTTCCTGAAAGAGGGGACCATTATAGCTGCTCTCCACAGAGATGAACATCCATCCAAGCTTTAAGCAAATAGCTTTTATAAATGCTTGTGGGTGGAGGAACGCAAGAACTAAGAAGCGATTTAGTGCAGTCAATAATGGGATACCTCTGGTCAGCTATAAATATACCCTGTCAGTCTGGGGTTGAATGTGTGGACACAGGTGTAATAAGTGTTCCATTTGTCTCAGAGAAAGATTTATATGCCCACCTGGGGATACTATTCATCACAGGAAGACAGTCAGAAGTGGGAACTATTAAAAACCCTAATGTTGTTTATTTACCCTTTCCTTCAAGGCCTTGAGGACTTCTGGGTCCTGCACAACAAAGTTGGACATCAATTGTTTTCTGTGCTACAAAGGCAGGAAAGTGAAAGCAAAATAATCTGTTTGTTTTATAAAATAGGCTGTAGACAAACCTACTATAAAGCCATTATCCAAAGCTCTTGAAATACTACGCAGCTCAACAGCTGATCTGCAAGGGTCCTGTTTTCAAAACACAACATGCCTTTACATCTTGTGGTTTATTTTTCTTTTCCTAGCACTCAGCTTGCTTGCCATATCAAAATAAAACACTCAAGAAACGCCAAATTATTTATTTCACTGTATGACGGTTTACGTCTTTCCAAATGCTCTTTTTAAATGTGATAGAAAGCATTAACATTGTACAGTAGGGCTTTCCCTGGTGTCAGACATGACAATTACGTGAAGCGCAATACACCTTTAATTTAGGCCCTGCAGTAGACAGAAGGCTTGCCCCCGACATGTCAATGTTTTGTATACTTCATTAACAATGAGATTTAAATGAGAAAGAAAAGAACAAAGCAGTACTGCTCCAGTATGTACAGTTAATTCAACACATAATAATAGACTTCAATTTACTGTGCCAGTATCATTTACACGTCATAGAGGTGTAATTTGTTGTACTAAAATGTCAGAACAGAGCAGATGTTCACATTGGAAAACCAAAACAAAAATAGGTTAATTTAAATCTGGGTAATATTTTTATTTAACTTAAAAGGTCTAGACCAGTGGTTTTCAAAGTAAAAGAAACTAATGATCTTGAATGTATTTTTAAACTGTATTATATATTATCTCTAAACCACTGTGCATAAATATTTCATTTTTGTTTAGCAGCTCAAAGGTTGGTATAGTATAATTTCAAACTTAACATGTGCCAATGGAGAGTGCTCTGTGTGCTCATGAACTTGTGGTATAATTGAATACTAAAATCAATGAAGCACAGTCTTTCTGCATTTTTTAGAAATGATGTTTTTTGTTTTATTTATTAGGCGCGGTTGCATTTTAGTAACGGCAATAGCGGTTGGTTGAATTTTGTTTACAGTGTTTGATAAGAATTCATTTAGATTATCCTGTGTATCTTTTCGAGTCAAAAATGTATACATTTCTTACTTGCAAAAGAAAAACGAAGGAAGAAAACACAAAAGCAGAAAGTGCAAAATGACAGATACAGAGTCCCTTTGGATAATTTTTATGGTGGTTTTAATAAAAAGTTAAAATCATTGTTAGTTATTATAGTTTTATCTTAAGGTTAATGTTTTTGATATTATAAACATTTTAAAAGGCACACAATTATTCTGAGATGGGAAGTAAATGGTAACGTGATAAACATTTACAGTGTATTTTGGATTATTTATAATAACTTTGCCAAATAGAAAGTGAATGTGTGTGCTTCCGAAGAGAAACACACACATTCACTTTTCCGAATACTGTCTTCTGATTCTGTGTACACAAAGACATGTAACAAAAAAAATTTCGAATTACTGTTTGGTATCTTTCCTAAACCAGAAATTTGTCAGTCCCAAACTGTTGTGACATAAATTATATATTAAATGGGGGGAAAAAAATGTTAATAATGTTACTTAGCCTTTTATTGCCACTGTGGTACCATTCAGTACCACATTTGCACCATTCCATTTTAAGGGGTGCTTGAGCTGAAACCTCCAAACAGAAGGGGTACAGTTTAAAAAAATAACTTGAAAACCACTGGTCTAGACTACTTCCCATTTTATATCAATTGGTTGTCTGTTTGTTTTTACTATATGTTTATTGTTAAAAACAGTTTAGGTTATATACTATAGATGGTAGTGGCATAACTCACAACTAGGGCTTTTGACTGCACAAGACAGCTTAATTGATTATAATTTTCAAAGTTAAATTGGCAGCCTGCCGACGCAAAGGCAACATACACAGTACTATTTTGCAGTAGCCTACAGCTTCTTTTTAACAGGTGCAGTGCAGCATAGAGTTCAAAATAATATTGCAGTTTCCATAACAGAATCCATAACGACCTATATTGCATATATTTTTGGATTATAACCAAATGCAATACAAAAAGAGCTATAGGAGGCTAGAGGCCTATAATAAAAGACAAAGAGGTGGGCACAGGCAGATCAAGGGTCAACATTTTCAATGGGAAACCTAAAAGCTTCTGAAAGCTCCTTGACTTTATTGTATTTCCAATGCTAAAAGAAAGCTCTTTTGAAATTTAGCAACGCAGATGCATTGCTTTTGGAATATATCTGTTGTTCAAACTCCATGCAATACAAAGCAGCTTTCATATGGGTCACTTCATGAAAAAGGGATTACCAATGTGTGACATTATGACCTATTTTTTAAATGCAAACCAATGTTAATTACAACACTGTACCCCTAAGAAGAATCATGGTATATGCTACAAAATAATCTACTTCCTGGGGACTGAGGAAAATGGGTACAATGTTTCTGGAGTTGCTTGTGGAGAAATCTAAAATACATGTTATTATTGTTTAATAGTTAATATAGCAGCAACAGGAAACTTTATTTTGAGTAAATATGAATCTGCAAAACAGCAAATACATTTGGTGACAAACCTAACTAAAACCCCTTTCACACAGACGAGTTATGACAGCTCAGAACCGACACTGATGCAGCATTTTGGTCTGGGTGAATTGCCTGTACCATCACGGAGCTGTCATGTTTTATGCCGTCCCTGAACCACCTCTGAACCACATCTCACGTCACTGTATACCGGACGTGTTGAGTCTTTTGTCATCGATGTTACACTCTTTCATTTTTTCAAATACAATGGTCGATCAAGTACGAGGTAGTAATTGGAGTCCGGAAGACGTTAAGGAATTGTTAACTTTACAGTCTGACGAGGAGGTGAATTCACAATATTGTATTGCCTTCCTTGCAATAAAATATGCAACCTACATTGTGCCTGAAACTCCTGAAATTTGACACTTAACAGGTTGTTACATTGTATAATATAATTGAAAATTAAAAGCAAACAGAATGCAGCCAAATTTACTTCTTTGACAAATGACGGTGCCATTTTGTTTTGGGATTTTGTTTGGTTTCCGTTGCCATGAAAACGACCTGTTGACTGACAGTTTTGAAAGTTGTACTCACATGATCCCTCTGGCTGTGTGAAAGGGTTATGACGGTACAGTCAGCACTCACATATCCAACCCTATAAAATTGTGACTTAAGTGACGGTTAAACAAGTGTGACACATATCTGATTATTTTATTTTGACCTATTCCAACCCTTGTCCATTTTTTTTAGGGGACACAAAAAAGATACAATTTCAAAAATACATAGCTGAAAGGACTTTGTTTTATTATTATTATTATTATTTGTTTATTTAGCAGACACCTTTATCCAAGGCGACTTACAGAGGCTAGGGTGTGTGAACTATGCATCAGCTGCAGAGTCACTTACAATTACGTCTCACCCGAAAGACGGAGCACAAGGAGGTGAAGTGACTTGCTCAGGGTCACACAATGAGTCAGTAGGCTTCCAATTTGATGTACTGTAGTTGGTTTTGTTGGTACAGTATTATATTTTCAACAGAAGTAGTATTTTAAGTCAGATCGATATGATTCTGAAAATATCACTTGCCAAAAGAAACAACACGTTAACTGTAATACAGTACATACTTTTAAATCCGCACGTATTGTAGCAGTATGTAAAATTTCCCATTAACGACCTAACAACAAAATTAAATCAAAATGTTACCCATGTGCAGAACTGCGTTCAAAGTAAAAGAGAATGCAATTTAGCAAAAGATTAAAAAACAGAATTAAAACAGTATCCAAAGTCAGCATTCAAAATTGCAGAATATAGTGCTCTATAAGGCCCAATGTCACAGTTCACTTGCAAATGAAAATGCACAAAAGCAACTAAAGATCACACATTAAAAAAAATACATCACAGTATCTAAAACTATTTAATGACTAACTGTTTTACATTACCATAGCTTGTCTTGTTTGTTTTGTTTTTGCTTCATTTTCGTCATGTGAAATTGGAGGAAGCACTGAGTAACTGCACAATAAAGATTGCGGGCTGTGACGGATAAACAAATAAATTGTAACTGAAGAGTTGGGCTTTGTATCAGAAAACTGGTGATGGAGTTGGAAATTGCGTGTGACGGGTACGTGCATTAATTTGTTATATATATATATATATATATATATATATATATATATATATATATATATATATATATATATATATATATATATATATATATATTTATATATATAATGGGAATTGATTTGTTTCTTAATACAAGGACGGTAAAATGTGACTGACGTGTATCTGAGTATCGTGTATCCAAGTGCTGGCTATATTATACCGGCATAGATTTTACGCAATTTCTGTACTGTGTGTGGGTATTTTAAATAATTTTTAACGTCTCTGAGACGGCTCAGTAGCGGCATTTGTGTGTGAAAGGGGTATCAGACACCATGTTTTGTGTGTCAGCTCTTACATTCATATTTTTCTCACAAAATATAATATTTTACATCATGATGAATTCAGCTAAATACATTTTTAAATAGGCTTTCTTAATCTACAGTATAATTATATAGTGTATTTTCACACTGTTAGATTTTTTCATGATAAGAGGGTGTTTTAAATGTATCTCAGACACCAAGCCAGTCTAGTGTCTAAGTAAAACCAGCATATCTGATCCCTGGCATTCACTATCTCCCTAGTTTCCCTAACAACAAAACCAACATCTTTGCAGTGCTCTGCCAGTTTCTAAAGATTTGTTCAACTATAGGATTGCTGTAAATATGGTATGGGCATTTAGACACAGTTTACAGTATTTGCTTCACTGCCCTAGTATCATTCGTAACACCAGGTAGATGGTGCAAACAAGAATAACCTGAACTATTGAAAATGCAGGTTTTTAACTGTGGACATTTAGATTTTTTTTACAACGTTTTTGAACGGAACAGATTTGGATACGACATATTACATTTGTTACTTCTTTTTAAAGCCATCTCAGTCGGGAAAATAAATGGCACAAACCATGGAAAGTACTCAAAAATAAAAAAAATAAAAACAGGAACAATGTAAATAGGTGTTTTTTATGACAATATACATTACTTATTGGTAAAACAGGCATTTTAGTATGTCACATGGTGTGTTTTTGATAGAGATAAGATGTTTATTGAGATATGACACATCCTCTGACTTTCACGTTATCTTATTTATCTATACAAACACCCCTTACTGATTTACAATTATAACTGCAGTCCTGTTCTGTTTTTTTATTTTTTATTTTGGTATAAAAGTTAACTAACCATAACGTGGTAAGACCTTTTCATGAAGTGACCCATATACAGTAGTAGAGCAGAACTCTGATAGAGTTTAGAGAAGTACAGCTGTAATGAAATAGGTCAAGCAAAGGTTTCCGCTTTAATAAAAAACATTGTGATAACTTTACACAAATTCAAGGGCTGCAGTAATGTGAGCCACTAGGAAATTCCTCCTCTCTTTTGAAACTTCTTCATCGTCAGACGTCTATGTTGTCAAACAGACACGCTTCCTTATTCCTTTGCAGAACACTGGAACAGACAACGATTAGTAAACACTTTCTGCTATGTGCTCTCTGTACTCTGGCTCCCCAGAGACTGGTTATTTCTACCCACCAAACAGGAGACATTTTGCTTTTGGCAGCTTTCTCCTGATCATCATTTTCCATCAAACTCTTTTTGGCACGTAATAACGCAAAACGTAAATAATCCTCTACAAATAGTTGAAGAAGCGTTCATGGTCTGCAGATCGAAATGGACTTTAGAACGGTAGTCATTAACAGACCATGTAATCATCTTTCACAGAGATGACTTCTACTCATCTGTCTATGGAGAGTCAAAAGAGTTACCGGTGGCATTAACTGTTGGTCTCTCATTTGTGCTGAAAGTTTTTCTTGTTCAATACAGATGTAGAGGAGGGAGAGTTGTGTTAATTTAAGCGCTTGAGAGGCTTAGTGATAAAAAAACAAACATTTTTTTTACCAGCCCTGGGCAGTGAAGTCTGGTGAACAACAAATAGGCTATTTATAAGGCTTGATAATATTTTGTTTTATCCTCTTATCGTTATTGAAGCAAAACATTTTCCTTTTCTTCCCAGTGTCAATAGTCTCCTAATCACACAGCTTTACATTCATTGTAAAAGTAACTATTACTCTTTCAAAAGGGTTGCAATTTAAAACATATCTTAAATAAAAATATACTCTTTCAAAAGGGTTGCAATTTAAAACATATCTCAAATAAAAATATACAACAAAATTGAATGTTGCTTGGAAACAGCACTTTGGAATATACAGTTAAACAGTTACATGCTGCCTACCGTTTTAGTGGATCAGTCTAAAGCTTTGGCATCAAAAGACTCCACCAGTTACTGCCAGGCAAACAGATACTCTGACAAAAGTGTTATGTTTTCTGTTGAAATCGAATTTGTTTCCTGCACTCCGCAGTAATGTTAGACAAAAGGTGGCAGTATTTTCAGTCGCTGTAACCAGTGCTTTCACTGTGATGAGGGACAATGCTTTAAAACGTCTTCAGCGACTCGGATTGATTTCTAAATTCAAGCAGCAAATTCTCTGGATCTTTTCCCTAATGCAGTACTTCATTTGCACAGTTGTGATGCGTCAAAATCAGTATACTCTTACACTAGTTTATATTAAGCCTATGCTGCTGTAATTCCAACTGAAAATCAGTCAGTAAGGTACAGCATGTTCCAAGGGGCCGGTGGAGTGGGGAGTGTAAAAGCTTACCGTATCTTTCTGAACTATAATACAATTCCTTGGTATGTCACTGATAGGATTTGCACTACTGACTGAATGGAAAAATACATTAATTAATATTGAAATATTCCTGTGTAGTATATATTCCATATTCAAGTATAAAATCTTTGTCTACATACACAGCTTTTGAACAAGCAGAAATGAGAGCATTGAGTTTGCTTGCAGCTTCACCTACAGTTGGCAGAATTTCTATTATTTTGCAACCATTTTACCACAATCTATACACACTGCCCAACAGGCCTGGCAGCCTGAAGTTAAGCAATTAATTTTCTGGAGATAAAATCATTCATTTACGTTTCCGTAGGAACAAGGCCAAGAGTATGTCTCTTCCAATAATATCTGGATCTTGTATTCCATTTTGTACTTGTCATCGTGACATTACAGGCAACATTTTAAAAGTATTTTTCTCCAAATTGTTATAAAACGAGAAGCACAATTCTGACCTTTCATATCTGCACATCACATAAAACAGGAAGGACAGTATAACAATTGTGTCATTCCAGCTCATGCACACACACAGATTTGCAAAACACATGCTCACATTCCTAGACAGCCTTTAATGTCTTTCAAAATACTGTCTGAATTTCATTGACTGAGAGAATTACAGCAAATGAGATAGTAAAATGGTCTTTCTCAGAAACACACTTAGTAATAACACACAAAAACTTTACATCTTTTCTCAATTTTTCTACCCAGTAAGAAATTCCCAATTCGAATGTTGCCTTTGCAACCCCTAAACTTACAGTAAACAACAGATGTTACCAAGCAACTGAACCCTGGACGTAAGTGCCTAGCTTAAAGTAAGAGATGTTCCTGTCTGGATTGGTCGAGCATCTGGCTTGTATCTGTAAAGGAAGAGCAAGGAGGAAAACAAGCCTCAGCTTACTTTCCTCCCTAACCCCACAGGAGTGCAAATGCACAAGAGGTGTTAAAGTGGGGCCAAGCTCTCTGGCATGCACGAAATAAAAGGCTTGTGTTTCTAAAATGTACTTAGCATGGTGAAATGCACATCAAAAGTATACCTCGAAATAACTTTTTTTTTTTTAAATATAAATAAAGCACTGTCAGGCCACGGCTGTTTTCAGCTGTGCCGCCTAAAGCATAGTAAAGTGATATGAGTGAAAACAGTTCACAGAGAGAGCTCCACTCATTTACACCAGAGATGCTGATCGAGTACACCTGTGACAGATGAAAAACAAACCATGTACCTTATACAGTACATCAATGAAAGGCAATAAATATGCACTGATGGCAGTGTTATTTAGTAACTCTGTTTTCATTTTTAGGGGCCTGAATTCCAGTCATGGCATTTCATGATACCAACGTACAGCATAGCACAAACACAGTATGAAGAGATTCCTGTTTTGGTACATACTTTAACACATGTATTGTCTCACCTAATTAGGCTAGAGAGAACTTTTTTTTTGTATGTGTTAATTAGTGTTAGAGTCATTCTGTACCAAGATTGTATGCCCTTTGTTAAAGGAAAATGTGAGTCTTTTGTTACAATTCTCATCAATTAAAAAAATAAAGCTTACCTTATCTCTAATACCAAGGAAGAATTGATTTTCCAGCCTTCGACTGAATGCTGGAAGAGTGCAGGTCCTCCCCTCCCACTGATTTTATCAGAACTATTGACCATTAGTCTAGTTGAACTGAGGTCGCCATTACTGAAATGCAGAAAAAGGAAACATAAATTAAAAGGAATACCAATACATGTGGTAAGCCTGTATATTAAACAGTAAGGAATGGTTCATTTTTCCAATGTTATAAAAACAAAACATCCATTCTGGAATTTTACTATGTTCTTCCTCCAGACAAATAACAGTCACAAAAAACATTAAGTGGTCTATAAATTGGGACACAGAAAGGCCAAATTGTTTTATGTACTAATATTTTTCAGACATATAAATGTATTACTGCTTTCAATCTTGTTTTGAACGTTCTGTGAACCAGTTTTGTTTATTAAAGAAAAAGGCATGGTCTTTAATGACAGGAGGTGTTCCCAGCTGTGCCATCACTTGTACCATCTGTCAGAAGTACTGTATAAAAGGTTTTGCAATACAGCAACTACTGATTAAAAATCAGACTTCATGAGCTGCCCAGCATACTATAACTACTACTAAAATCCTCCCATTTCTTAGCAAAATCGATATAAAATATGCAGTATCTTGTATGCTGTTGCATTTCATTTTTGTACTTGTCTATACCGAATGTTCTCCATTTTCCTTTTTACCTCTACAAATAGATCATTATATATAACACTTGTAGAAACCACATTACTTGTGGGTACATAACGATTTTTGAAACCCTATTCTTGAAGAGAGATTGGTTATCTATTCAGGGATACCAAAGCAAAACATTTCTTAAAGTGATCTGATTGCTGTCAATTAGGATACCAAATGCCCCAACCCCTATCATCATAAACCAGGTTTTACATTTTTTTGGTAGGCCATGGTATATAAATAAATAACCCATTGCCATAACTAGCTACTGTACTGTTAAGAGCTCTGTGTAAATCAGAACTTCTCACGTTCCACTGACGTCTCACGTCCCATATTCCATAATAAATGATGTCAAGTAGACAAACATTCTCTGCAGGTGCCCACCTGAGCTCACTAGGTGCCTGGCTGGTGGAGTCCGCTATATCACGATGGGAAGAAACAGTCTGCCGGATTTTCCTTCCTAACCCAAGGGAGTGCCAGAGCCAATGCAACGCTCCCTCCAGAATCCCCAAAACAAAGGCCAACGACATTGCACAGCCAGGACATGGACCTACGCTCCCCTGACTCTACTAACAGTTTTTATTTTGTAAGGTTCTCCTGTCCTATCAATAGCAACCCTGGGTAAATGTTTTGTGCTACTGTATGCTGCTGTTATCCGCAGATGGTATTGAAATTGTATAAATGAAAATGGAGTCTTTGTTGCTTTGGAAACTAAACTGTATTCATGATCCCTTTGCTTCTTTCAGGAGCCCCTTTCTATCAAATGGCATCAAATAAGTATTTTTTCTGCAGGGTTTCCCAAAGAAACCTATACAATATGATTTAAAATGACTATCAGTGTAATCAAAGTATGCTATCTGACAGACACACAGTGTTCCCCAGGCTGTCAAAAATGTAACATTTATGCCAATTAGTTTTTATAAATAAAATAATATCAAGGCTGTATTTACTGTTTACTGAAGCGCACTACTTGTGTGTTAATCGGATTGGCTAAAAAATATAGTACTTTTTTGAAAGGTATGGTGGTTTTCTCTTAGTCAACCATGGTCACTGCCAGTCTTTTTTGACATGTCTCATTTTTCATAATTAACACTAACTGGGCAGCAGTGTGGAGTAGTGGTTAGGGCTCTGGACTCTTAACCGGAGGGTCGTGGGTTCAATCCCAGGTGGGGGACATTGCTGCTGTACCCTTAAGCAAGGTACTTTACCTAGATTGCTCCAGTAAAAACCCAACTGTATAAATTGGTAATTGTATGTAAAAATAATGTGATATCTTGTAACAATTGTAAGTCGCCCTGGATAAGGGCATCTACTAAGAAATAAATAATAAAAACACTAATCTCATTCAGATTGTTTTGTCATTAGGGTTCTATACATTTTGTTTAACGATTTTCAGTGTAATCTGTGTGGCACTATGAATTTCATTACACACCACTGTCTTTATGGAAAAAATTCCCCTAACCAATCTAGAACAAAGAAAAGGCCTGGAATAACAAAGCCTCCTACTTACACTCTATTAAACAGAGTAGATCCGTGTACTGTATATAGCATTTGACGCACTCACCCTTTTTTCAATTGGTATTGTAGAGCTTATGTGGTTGTTCTGCCAAACACTAGTGTGCAGTGTACATGCTCTTACTGTAGCTTTCACCCTACACCCAAAATCTACATTCTCTTTAAAACAACATACTCATCTTTATTCTTTGCTGTTTCAACGTGTTTTAAATACCTCTTTGTCACGAAGTTCTCCCACTTTACACCAGCAATAATGATTACTATTTAAAATAATGAAATGTATAGATAGCTAAATAAATATGGTGCCCAGACAGGACTTGGAACCTGTTCTGTCTACATTTTCATAGTACTTCATTTCTAAATAGTTTAATATCATTTAATCATGGTCTCTATCATCCTCAGGGATTCACATAGGTCTGCATGAGCACCAGAATTTAAAATGCAGATTTAATAATGGACCTTGCCATCTCCCTAAATCCCTTAGCAAAATCATCATATACATTTATAAAAAATAATAATAATAAAATAAAAGCATTCAGCAACGACCCATGGGCTAATCTAGTGTTTGCCAATCCCAACCCCTGTACTAATGTAGATCTATTTTAACAGTTGTTCTAGCTTGCTATTATTACATTTGTGAGCAGCATTTGACTGCGTGAACACCTTGTTGAGACTGATCTGAAAATCTCTAAACAGCTTTTAACGGTGGGTGAACAGAACACACACAGCAAAATTATTTTTTTTAACAAACCATTCCCCCAAAACACCCCAAAAACTACCCGCTGGCTATCTTGTATGAGCACAATCCTTGGTGTGTGTGGTAGGGCTGCCCCTGTAAATGAATGCATTTTTGGGTTTCTTATGTTTAAAAATGTGTTTTATTTGTATCAAAAGTTTGAGTGTGATTAGATATGGCAGGGCTGGGAGGTTAGACTTCCCTCCCTGCCTAATTGAAATGGAATGTGCATAATTGATGTTCAATTAACACTGGCCACCTGCCTTTAAAAAGGGTCTGGAAAGCCAGCCCTTGGTTCTTTGTTTGTTTGGTGGTTTCGTCTGCAAGCCTGAAGGAGAAAAACCTTCGCCGCTGTGTGGTTTAATCCCAGAAGTTTTTATTTAGCTTGTGTTAGGGAGAAGGTTCCTGGTGCGGGACCTCCCTGTATAGCGGGAGTAGCACACGGCCCGATCTTGGACACCTTTTATTTTCTAGTTGTTTTTGTACAGTGTTTGTTTTGTATTTTTCATTTTTCCATGTGCCTGTGTGTACATATCCTTCTACACTAGGGGTACCATTGCTGGTGCCCTAGTGGCGGCCACCAGCCACTGCAACTGCCTGCAACCCCTTGAAAATAAATAAAAAAATGGACGCCTGAGCGACGTTTCAACTTCCAACCCTCTGCATCTCTCTTGTCTCAGCGGATACCACCCTTGTAACATAATGCCCGTTACAGTGTGATTTACCTTCTAGCATTTCTAGCATGGTTCTCATGAGAACTGCCTTATTATTTAACTTGAACATCTGATCATTGTCTATTGTTGATGCTCATTTTAAAACCTTAAAAAAAGTCCATTAGTAAAACTTGCTGACCATGTTGTCCACTACTATTTGGTTGGAGTCAACTGTTGGCAAAACAGTCTTTTCACTTCCTAAATCAAGATGAACCCATTTTCTGTGCTGCTTTTGAGAGCAATGATGGAAATGTGATAGCACTAGGTAATTGTAAATTTGTAATCATACTGGAAAGCCTGCATTGTGAGTGAAGAAAACAGACAGCTATCGTATTGTGGCTTGATAGCAACTGACAAAGTGATTGGCAGGCTGGATAAATATTGTTCTCTCTGCTGTGTATTATAGAATAGGGATGAGCTTGAATAGTGCATCTCAGTTTCACTCTTCTTGATAAAGGATGCCTGAAAAAACATATTCTGAAACCAAACTTCACTTATTTTATTGGGCAAACATAAGCAGGTCTAAGAGCAGACACCTTATATGTATGACTCGCTCTGAAACCTCATAAATATCTAACTGCAGTATTCAAATATAATCTGATCAAACAGTCCTCAAATAGCTCATTCAGTTTTAATGAAAAGCACTGTGCAGTTGAATAAATAGCATCAATTGAAATGGTTATCCTGTCAAAAGATGTCATTCAGTTTTGAGTTTACAAACATTCCTCATTGAAGATATTAATGTGAATAATAAAAAAAGGTATGGGATAAATATACCAGAAACAAATATGAACTTTTGCAGAAATTGTGGCTATAATTTAAATGGTGAATTGCATGCAGCAAGTGTTTATTTGTATTAATTTATTTAGATTTTGTTTTTGTTAAGATTTTTTAATAAACATATCTCTTTGCAAACTAAAAAGACACCCTCAAGTATTTCTCAAGGCAATACTATAAATGTGCTTTCCTGTGCTTTGAGGTATACACACTGCTTGCAGTACACACGAAAGTAGAAAACCCCAGTCTAACTGCTGCGTCTGTGTGGCTGGCTTCTGACCACACAGCAGCACCATCAGCACAACTGATAAATCACCCAAACTCGCATCTTCCTGTACTTCAGTCACTTATAATTAGCAGCTGTGTACACAACTTCTAGTAATGCAACAGTTTTTACAGTTTAATATATATATAGTGAAAGATTTACAGTCTCTCTGGTTATTTTCTAGCACGTAAACACTGGCCCTATGCACAGGAACTTGTTTCAACAGCGCGGTTGCGCTATTTTATTTACAAAACACAGTGAAAACAAACCTAACTCCGTTCGGAGCACTAACTAAACATTTTTTTCTGGAACCTTCCACTCAAACCAGGCAGCTACTCTTCTTATCGTTTCAAAAATACACAAACACAGTTTACATCTCACCCTGACAACCGGGCTTCTCACTCTGCAGCAGCCCAGAACAGACTGGCTGCTCTCTTTTTATTCTCTGTAGCTGGCTCTACTTGTCAATGATCGTCAGCTGGTCATAATAATTAACACTGAATACACAATTAACAAATTATAGGCTGTTCAGCCCCGTGGCCTTCTGAGGAATGTAGTCCCTCAACTCGCCAGGACTGCATTTTCTTCTTCTCTCCCATATATATATATATATATATATATATATATATATATATATATATATGTATATTTTATGAAAACAACAACACTTCCTGGTCAGAAAAACAACTTTGTTCAGTAACTCAGACACATTTTTACCAACCAAGTTTTTTGTTTGCCTCTCTTGTGTGGATGTGACAGGTTACACTGATATATTTTGGTAACTACAACTAGAGCCAGTTCAGGCATGTTGATACTAAACCTAAAAACACAAAGTGGCATTCCTTTCACAGCAATATGTGTCAGCTGCAAACTGAAAAGCAGTTTTTAGATATATGGTACTGAAGAAAATTAGGTTTCCTATTTAGATTTGCAGACTTTTTCCCTTAATAAAAGTTTACCACAGCAAAAGCATGACAAAGTGTATTAAAACATAGTGAAAGAATGGTAAAACCCTGAGAGGTATGGTAAAGCATATTACAAAAACATGACAGACCATGGCAATGTATGGAAAATGCATAGTATAACCATTGGAAAAACATGAGAAACTGCTAAATTACTGTGCAAAATGTACAGTGGTGAACTTTTAGAAGGGCTACCCAGGCGTTATTTTGCGTTTCATGTTCTATGGTGGTTTTGTGTCTGTATTATTATTATTATTTGTTTATTTAGCTGACGCCTTTATCCAAGGCGACTTACAGAGACTAGGGTGTGTGAACTATGCATCAGCTGCAGAGTCACTTACAATTACGTCTCACCCGAAATACGGAGCACAAGGAGGTTAAGTGACTTGCTTAGGGTCACACAATGAGTCAGTGGCTGAGGTGAGATTTGAACCGGGGACCTCCAGGTTACAAGCCCTTTTCTTTAACCACTGGACCACACAGCCTCCTTAACAAATATCGTCTTGTTGTTTGTCAAACACGGATCGAACCAGGGACCTTTAGATCTTCAGTCTAACGCTCTCCCAACTGAGCTATTTCGGCTTGACGTATGTCAACTGCTGTAACTTCCTTTTGGGAACAAAAATAAGGATGTTTACCAATTATAGTTACCTTTCATGTTACATACTGTGTTTCACATAGTATCCCTTCCTGTCAAGCGTAGTTTTATTACACATATTGGTTACAGTGAAACTAAGGAAGGGAAGCCCTGCTTAAGTCACAGGTTGGAAAACACATTTATCACAATACAAAGTAGCTCTGTGTTAAAATCTTATCCAAAGGCTCTTCTATTACAATATTTGCCAAATAAGTTATTTAGTGTAGAAAAGAAAAGAAAAAAAAAACAGGTGCAAGACTACCACAAGCAAAAACAGCTTTGCTCAAAACGACAGCCTAACCAAACATGGCATGTTGAAACCACATCTAAGACAAAAATATAAATCTGCACTCACGGTAACTCTTATTTTTATTTTTTTGTTTTAAAAGAAGATAACATGTATATGCAGCACAAATCTTCTTTAAGTAATAAATATATGCTACACGTCCCTAATATTCTAATATGTAGTAGTTACTTTTCAAATGGGTTGAAATATTACAGTATAATGATGCATTCTTTGACATTTGGAATTAAACACAAATAATGACCTTTAAATTTAATTTTGATCCACTGGACACCCAAGAACCTTAGTGTGACCCCTAGGAATGAGATTAGGGTTACAAGAAATGTGACCAGGCTGAGCCACAGGAGAGTGGCTAAAGCATCTCAGATAAGAAAAAGCAATAAAGCCATTACACATTGTAGAGGTAAACTGATTTACTCTGAGTGTTATAGTCATGATTCCATAGTAGACCTCTATTCTGCACTCTTGTAGTTTTCTAGCAGCATCTTGCTTTGTTTTTCCTTAAAAATATATATCTTGTTAAGAAAGCAGAACCGCTATACAAAAAATAAAAATTCCTAACGGGAATCGGTCCCAAAAGCATATATATATATATATATATATATATATATATATATATATATATATATATATATATATATATATACACACACACACACACACACACATACAGTGGTTTGCAGAAGTATTCACCCCTGCATTTTGTTGGCACCTGAGCGTACTCCACGACGCTTTCAAATCAATCAATCAATCTTTATTTTATATAGCACCTTTCACAGTGGACCACCATCACAAAGCGCTTTTAGACTTTACATGTAGAATCTACACAAACTACTCCACATTGATAAAGTTAAAAAATGCATATAGAATATAAATAAGTAAGATTTACAGAGAAAAACAGATTCATCTCAGTTGCATTAGTATTACGTATTTAGCCCCTTTGCTACTGCAGCCCTAAATCAGCTCAGGTGCAAATGATTTGTTTGAAAGGTCACAAAATTAGTGAAATGCTTTCAGCCTGTGTGCACTCAAAGCGGTTTAACTTGTAGACAATTTACCTCAGGTATATAAAGACTTTCAAGCTGCAACTCACATAGTGATGCAACAAAGCAACCATGAAGACCAAGGAGCTTTCGAAACAAGTCACGGATAAAGTGGTAGAGAGGCACAGAGCAAGAGAGGGGTACAAGAACATTTCAAAAGTGCTGATTATTCCTCTCAGCAGAGTGAAGTCCATCATTAAGAAATGGAAGATGCATCATACCACCCAGACACTACCCAGATCAGGTCGCCCTCCCAAACTGAGCAGCCAGGCAAGCAGGAAACTGGTTCGGGATGTCATTCTGAAGCCAACAATGACCTTGAGAGATCTGCAAAGTTCTGTGTCTGAGATGGGAGTCAGTGTTCACACATCAACAATTAGCCGGTCCCTACACAAAGCTGGCCTGTATAGATGGGTGGCAAGAAAGAAGCCATTACTCAAAGACTCATCTTAAAGCACGTATGGAGTTTGCGAAAAAGCATTTAGATGATACTGCAGACATGTGGAGAAAGGTTTTGTGGTCAGACGAGAGACAAAAATTGAACTTTTCAGTCTAAATTCCAAGCGTTACGTCTGGCGCAAGCCCAACACTGCACATCACCCAGTCAACACCATCACCCAGTCAACACCATCCCAACTGTCAAGCATGGTGGTGGCAGCATCATGTTATGGGGATGCTTCTCTTCAGCAGGGACTGGGAAGCTTGTCAGGATAGAAGGGAGAATGGATGGTGCAAAGTACAGGTGAATCCTTGAGGAAAACCTGTTTGAGTCAGCCAAGACTATGAAACTGGGGAGGAAATTCACATTTCAGCAGGACAATGATCCAATTGAAAATTTATGGCAAGACTTGAAGATTGCAGTCCATTGACGATCCTCAACAAACTTATCAGAAATGGAGCAATTTTCCCATGAAGAATGGGCAAAATGTCACCATCCTACTGTGCAATGCTAGTGGAGACCGATCCAAAAAGACTCATAGCAGTAATTGCTGCAAAAGGTGCTTCTACCAAGTACTGACTTAAGGGGTGGAATACTTATGCAACCAGTAAATTTCATTTTGTACATTTTCTTTACAAGTTTTGCTGACATTTAACCTCCTCCTCCTCATATAACAGTGTTCAGTTTAACCACTACCGTTTTGAATAAAACATTATTGGTCGGGGTGAATGCTTCTGCAAACCACATATATATGAGGCTCCATACAGGAGGCAAGGTGGCAGTGTCTCCTCAAAATTTCAGTGAAAAATAAAATAAAAATACAAATATCCAAATATTCGAATGACATGTAGTCGTGTTTCTGCCTGTGTTTCTGCCTTTCTCCTGCCATGTCATGCAAAGTATGTTAGTGACGTGGTCTTGAAATCTAAATTCTATATTTTTATGTTGTATACAGTCCCTTCTTAAACATACGCTGGCAGTGTGTAACAGTTAAGTATATTAGAATAAACTATGATGGGCTACTGTTTTCTCTGTTGGCTAGTGGAGAAAATGTGTTTAACAGCCGAATTGGGGTAAAACTAACTCTTGTAGACCCCTATGCACTGGACTTACCTGACCTACGCACCACGTTACTGGATCCTCAGCCGATTCACTATCCTTGCACTATTAATATGTCATTGTAGATATAACTTGCTATAATCTTAACTTGTTGAATCCTAGCACAGTATTGTTTGATCTTGCATTGTAACCCTGTACAGTACTGCCCTGTAACACCTGTAAGCCACCCTGGATAAAGGTGCCTGCCAAAAAAATTATTATTATTATTATTATTATTATTATTAGTAATAATAATAATAATAATAATAATAATAATAATAATAATAATGTGTTGACATTCAGAATACAATAATACGATTCTATCTACTGGACCCCAAGCCCTCTGCCTTTTTTTCTACCTCCCTATTTTCTTTGGCCACCATCCGCCACTGATTATATATATATATATATATATATATATATATATATATATATATATATATATATATATATATATATATATATATATATGCACTGGACTGGTAGATAATGTTGCTAAGTGTTAAAATGTATCCTCACCTCACAATAACACTGTTTCATGAAAAATCTACTAAAACGTAGGGAGGGGTACAAAATAGACATCTGCGTTATAACGATATATTGTTCACGAGGTAAACACTAAAGTTAAACATACCTTTATGAAAAAATAAATCAATCAATAAATAAAGTGAGCCCAGCTGCCTAAAATATCCTTTACAATTGAAATACTCAAACTCTCGGTGTAGTCATTGAAATGCAAATGTCCTGCAAACAAAGGCATATGCACACCCTCAATGCAATTGTTTAATGGAATGGCCAATATATTTATGTAACACTGGCAAAATAATAACACGATTAAACGTGTTCCAGTCATTTTATTTATTTATTTATTTATTTATTCATTCATTCAATTTAAAAAAGTCTTAGTCTTGTATAGCAAATGCAGCTTTTGGAAAGAAAACATATTTGATTAAAATCTTACACACAATCTTACACACACACACACACACGCTATATATATATATATATATATATATATATATATATATATATATATATATATATATATATATATATATATATATATATAACAAACCGGTACCTTAATGTTAAAATTATAAAACTCCTAGTGAGTATGAAAAATTCAACGATTTACATGAATGTGTCTATTTGTTTCAGTTGTATTCAACATAGAACAAAATAGATCATACCCTATGAGTTGCGCTTCCTGGTGCTCTTCAGTTCTTGATATTTCTTTTGTCTTATAGACAATCAAAAGGATGCTTATCGTGCAAATAGTCCACCATTTCCGTGCAGGACGCATTTCTTGAACAGTATTCAGTTAAATCCTTAGACTGCTTTTTCCTTTTTTTTTTTTCTTAATTTCAAATGTAAAATAATTAGCCAGATTCCACCCTCTGTTAACTGCAATCAGGGTTCTTGCTGCCAGTGCCAGCACATTTACTTTACCCTGAAACAGTCACCCTGCTCTGTGATGGAAAACTAGATGGTCCAATGAAATGGTTAAGATTAGAGCCATGCAAATACATCTAGTGATAGGACCAATAAGGAGATAAAGGGGCGTGGTTTATCATTTGAAGTTTTGTCAGCGCTCAGTCGCTTGAGACAACACGCTGCTGAAGATAGCAGAAAAAGAAGAGAAAAGGCTACTATGACAATCAGGAGACACCCATGGTAGCCTTTGGGGCTACAATTGATAAATAAAACGTCACTATTGGCTACAAACACATACAGAGGGAGGCGATATTCAGGAGGAAGAGGGGAAGGGTGTTTAATGGAAGATACTAATGCAACCTCATAGTAAAGTGCAGACACAGGACAAAAACTGAAAACCATGGCTGTTGGTTTTGTCATCGTGATTCGTAAGGCATTGAAACGAAGAGAAACGCTGTTGAAAAGTACCGAGCGTGACTAAATATTTTATTTTGGTTTCTGTTGACGTGTGCTGTATTTCCTGATTACACCCAGCCACACGCTTAAACTGAAAACAGTCACGCAATCAAGTAGCATTTTTAGAAAGACTTGACCAAGATTCGTCATTATTCAAATAATTTGTTAATTCATATCTCTCTCCAGGGAATTAAAGCATTTTGACTTCAAGTAAAAGCACATGCCACCCTGTCATCCAAAAGAAAGAAATAGTTTATGATCACCAAATGTACAGTGACTGGTAGCTTTTTATTATTAAAACACAGAAGCACATCCAAAAAGAATAGTGTCATCTAAACTTTCTGTCTATAAGATGTCCTTTTTAGACTTCTGTTGAGAGACCTCAAGCACAGTTGCAGAAATAGTCCATCTAATGTCTGAATGCTTGAAAGTTTTTGTGCCACTGTTTTACATGCTGTATCAGAGGCTACACTATATTTTATTTAAGCATTAATGTCTGACACAGCCGTCATTCCTGCTTGATAGTTGACTGTGGAAAGTCTAGGGTCCTTAACAAAAGGCAGGAGTCCCTGCTGCAGAGAATGTTAATGCTATTATCTACCAGAAAGAAAATTAAAAAACATGACTCAAATGTGTTTTTATAGCTCTTTTAGCACTGGATCGTGTTTAGTTGTTTCAGACTAAGCAGTTGTAGCAAGCTTCAGATTAATGAGATGTTTTACTGGCACGTTGTTTTTTAAATAAGTTACCCCACTGTGTTTGTGTTATCTTTACAGCTTATCACATCCCATCGCTGTATGGCTGTCCATCTGTTTTCACTAGTTTTCAATAGGGAATTCCAGGTTTTATTTGCATGTTTGAATTCACAAGTAATTAAGAGCAATTAATACATGGATACCTCTGTCATTGCCAATATTAATCTAATTCTCTGTGAAGAGAATCTAATTGTTCCATATAAATATACAATTGCATTAATAGGTTTTCACTATATTTAGTGTATAGCTTACAAACTTACATCATTTGTTAGTTCCACACTTCCTACTCCCACCTCTGCTTGTGAATCTGTTTTTTGCATAACCGTTTGAAACTAAAAGTAGCATCCTTTTGTGGGTATTTCCCCTGCATGAATCAGATTTATGGAAAGTTCATAAAAGTAATTCCAAATTCAGAAGATTGACCCTTCAAATACTTTATTAATCATGTCTGTCCCAAAACACATACTAGACCTTTATCCACACCGCTCCTAGTGCTTTTGTGTTCCTCATCTTCAATTGTTTTATAAAAAACACATTCACTTATCCACTTTACCAATGCTTTGTGCATGCAAGACTCACTCAACAAAAATGCCCATAGCTCCCAAAATATATGCTGTTGAGGCCCTTTTTTAAACACATTCTCACTTCTAATATATTTGTATTTCTTTTATATTTTTATTGTTGTGTTGAATTTCTCCAGCTTTAAAAAGCTGTCAAGCCTTAAGGCTGCCACACAGGGTTGCCAGATAACTGACAGAAAAATAGCAACCACGTTCTTCAAAACAAGACCAAACAATACCAAAACAAGCACAACCCATGTTAAAGTACGGGCCTTTATTCAAAATTCCAACCGGCGACTCTCAAATTCCAACCAAGCCCGATCCCGCTTAGCAACTTTACTGCCACACACCAGACGTGATGCGATTTTTCACTGGGCAACAAAATACTTTCGCAGCGACATGACCATACAATACCAGAAGCCAAGTTTGAAAACTACCAGATCTATACAACTATTCAAACTTGCTATTTACAAAACTATCGACTGGTACATATTCATCAACATGATGTGGAAATTATGAGTGTCTTCTCTGATGGTATTTCAATATATATGGCAATACATCATACATATCAGGCTTATTCATGGCCTTTGATTACTGCAACCTTTTAAGCTTAATAAGCTGCATGAATATAGATCTCTATTGTCTCTCTTGTAAAAGTATGGTTTAGTTTTTTTAAACTGCCAAAGCCTTTTGAGGTACACTTTCCAAACAAACACCCTACCCAGCAGTTATTCTTCTAAGTACTTCTAAGAACATGTTTTTACATCTGGATTCAACAATAATAATATCCCATACATACAACTTTAACACACAAACATAAGATATATAGAAGCACTGAAAGAAACTTGACAAATGTTTTCAGGAGAATGTATTTATTACACAAAGACACAGATAAAGACTTCTCATAGAAAAGTTTGTTAAGTTTATTTTAATACTTCTAACTCGTTAAAAGTAGTATATTTAAAATAGTAGTTAAATAAACGATTACGTTTTCCAAAAAAATATTTCTCACCCTAGGATGATAGATTTGCTTTGGAAGAACATAGGTTTTCTAAACAAGACCCAAAGTAGTGCAGTAGTCCCAATAGAATGCCAGCTTTGGTTATGGCCTTGGTTGTTGCACATACTGTACCTAAAGCAGAACTGCTTAGAGATCCTTTCATATATACATTTAGTCACAATGCTATCAGTGTGGCCCTTGTAGAATATAGAACAAGAATAGGAAATGTTGTTTGTCACAGGGAATATATAAAGTACACATATAAATGTATTTTTGTTTATGACTGTAAGTCACCCTGGATAAGGGCGTTTGCTAATAAATAAATAAATAAATAAATAAATTAATTAATAATAATAATAATAATAATAATAATAATAATAATAATAATAATAATAATAATAATATACCCACAACTTTCCTGCACTGTGTTTGCTTTTCTTTCTACACAGCTGAAGATTTTTTTCTGAAACATCCTGAAATAAATTATTTTTTAATCATTTAAACTTTTTGGGTACATCCACACAAACAACATTTAATTTTCGTTTTCATATACTGCAGTTATACCTTCAAACACATACACACAGACACGCACACACAGACACACACACACACACATACACACGCACACACACACACACACACACACACATGCACACCCACACACGCACACCTGCACACACGCACGCATGCACGCACACGCACGCACATGCACACACGCACACGCACGCACACACACACACACATATTTATAATTTATGACCATGAAATTGCAGTACCACAAAATATTAAACTGAAATCTTTACAGTTCAATTGAATTAGTAGTGCATGGAGACATCAGATTCAGCAATAATTGCAATGAGCAGTTATAAAATCAGGAATATTGCAGTCACATAGTTTTTGTAATAAAGATATAATGATTATTTGCACACTGGCACCCCTCTACCCCAGGCCACTCATATTATTTATTTTGTAACTGTAGCATTGGATCATTATCATGCACAATTTAAAATCATTAAGCAGTTTAAAAGGCATATTTTATTTTAAATTGACTTTCATGAGGGATAGACCCCCCCTCGCTCTATAAATTATGCTCATTATTATATAAAACCGCCCTAAGTACTCCTATCCATTCTCAAATGTAATATGCTAATATGCTAATAAGATGATAAATAACCTAAAATAAACTAAATCACCGACAGGTGTGAGCTGATACTTTTGGAAAACAGTTGAATCATTTGGAAAATAGCCTGAAGGAATTCAGTGCATTTGGTTCCTGCAGGAATATTTACAGTATTAAGAGATGGTGCCACTGTTCAGCAGAATACTTTTAAAAAAGTCCAATTAAGTTCAATTGACTAACCCTTGCCATCATTATATTAAAATACGGATTGTGTTGATCTCTGACAAACTTATAGACAGGCCTGTGCTGTTACTTAATCCGGGGCTGCAGCTGAAGCTAAAAACAATTCAGTGTATTTAGAATAACAGGAAATATAACACTGGGGGACAAATTCCCTAACAGGTAATCCTGTATTTCAAATAGTGTTCCCATAAAAGTTATGAATAAGCCAGATATTTCCCATACAGCTGTTGTGAGAAAATTCATTACCTGTTTGTTTTGGTTACTCAAGGGTTGACATCTGAAAATGTCGAGAATCCTAGTTACTAATGCTTATTTAACATCTTAGAAAATATAACATTTTAGTTTTTACTTTCTAAGATGTTGGCCAACAATGCATTTTAAAATGCAATAATTGTTTTTTCCGAATTGTATAACTTTCCCAGTTTGAAGAGCTTTCAAGCTTCTGAAAATAAACAAGAAGCATTGACACCAGATCCCAGAAGCCAAGCAAGGTTGGGACTGGGGTCAGCAGTCCTCCAATGAACCCTACGTTCTGCAGTATTGTTGGTGGCTCTGCAGGGAGCACTTAAAGGTATACCAATGCTGTGCCGTGCTGCTGTGGGAATAAAAAGGCATATTTTAATACCAAGTTTGTGGCACATTGATACATTGTTTTAAAACACACCGAAGCCTGTTTGAAATTAGGAAAATACATTTTAACCTAAAAAGACATTTCATACATCAAGTTATTATGGAGAAACAGCCCGCTGATGAAATGATTGTACCGCTTCCATAACAAAATTCATTTTGTGTGTACTAGACAAGGAGTCCTTCCTCATTTCATCACCAGAGCATAACATTCTGAGAATCTGCTGTTCATAAAAATGAAATGCTTGTATTTGTAGCAGCAACTGGAACTTCATTTTCCCTATCAGTGGCATGGAAACTGGAAAATCACAGGCCAACACACACTTGTGTGTTATTATGCCATACTAGTCGCTTGGCTTGGGGTATAACCACACATGCTAGTCCACAAATAGAACATGGGGAACACAATGAAGCAATAAGAGTTGGCTTTAGAAACCCGTAATGCATGGTTAATTAACTATGAGCAGATATAAAGCTTTGTTTGAGGCCTCATCTGGTTATTCATCTCTGTGCTTGTTTTTCGCTTGTGCAGAAAATTGATCACTGCACGTCATCTAGACAAGTCATAGCATGTGGATAGAAAACACAGTGTTTTTGTGGTGAGATTCAAAAACATATTTTTATTGCAAAATGACAAGAACAAACGTAAAGCAGATTCGTGTGTAAAACTTGAATGTTTATGTATGTATTTTATCTTACTGCTGTTATTTTGTATATTAATATCCAGTTCAGCCGCAGCTCCTGTATTTTTCAAAGTGTGTTACTTAGTAAACAAGAAAAATAGCTGGGGAGTAAGGAAAACACTTTACCCTTGGATCTTTAGAGCCATTTCAAAATTAGAAAATGGGGAGAGAAAATATAGCATTGCACCTTGCCACAGATGCAATCCCTGCAATTATTTTACCACTGAGCTCTTCTGCCCAGTTGGTGGTCAACCCATTCACTCCTCTATATGATAGCAACTACAAATGACAGTACCAGAAATATATGGCCTATTATCTCAAGTCACTGAAGTGTAAGGTTCCTTGTGTTTGAAAAGCAGGTATACACTCTGCCCATGACTTTCTGACGTCACTGTTTATATCAACACCCTTTCAATTAATTTTTTAAAACAGAAAATGCTGTAGTGTACAGGAATTGTCCCATTGACCCAACAGGGGATGCTCATAGAAACCTCTGTTGAAAAGACACTGCAGGTTTGTGTGGAGGATCAGTTATTAGTTTCTTATTAATTATGCATGCCAGTGATATGTAGATCAGCATGGGGGCTAAATGGCACGTTGCCAAAAGTGCATTTTCATTGTTTGAAGTCATTACTTTTACTTTGCATTTAGTGAGGGTGGCAGTTTCACTGGGATAAGGGTAGTCACGATTGATGCAGACATGAGCGTGGGCATCCAACTGCTGCACTGAACCAAGTTTTCTCTATTGCTTCCAGATATGTCCATTGTGGGCAGAATAAAGTGCTTATTGATTTTGCTGTTTTCCTTCTCTGTCTGGTAGCCTGGTGAGGGCACTCATCCTAACCTCGCAATAATATTCCAGCTGTCCGATGTTTAATCAATGAAAAAAAGGTTTAAATGTATTACACAGGTCTGTATGTTCAATTAAACTCCTGATTGATCTAGGGAAACATCATTTGTGACACATTTTATAGTAAAAAGCAGCAGAGATTAGTACACAGATAACCCTCTATTAATTAAATGCTAGGTGTTCTTGAAAATAATTACATTAAAACACACAGGCAGTTGCAGTGGTTGGTGGCTGCCACTACCATGGGTACCAGCAATGGTATCCCTTGTGTGGAAGGACATATATACATGTGTATATGAATATACAAAAAGGCAGGGGTGGAATTCTCAGAATACAAAATGAGGCAATGATATGACGGCAGTTTTGGAAGGATTTAATAAACCAATCAGTGTGCCTCAAGACACTCTCGTGATGACAAGTCACATTTGAAAAAAATTGAATAAACCATTTGAATTTAAGTTTGATGATGATGTGTTATCAGGTTACAAAACAGTACTGTATCAGTTGGGAATGAATTGCTAGCGGTGCCAAAAAGGTTTTCTTATAAGTGAAGTTAATCTGTTTCACCCCAAGGGTGTTCTCTTAGCCAAAGTGTTCTCTTAGGAAGCGTTCCTGTATGTGGAGACTGCTGTACTGACTACAGTATTTCATGTTAGAGTTCAAAATGTCGCATTTTTGTCAGTTTTTCGGTAAGTATATGGAAAACTACAAAACGGTATGTAATTCAATATGTTAATATTAACATTATTCAGCAGGTTTCATTCGACTTTATGAAGCAAAATTAGTTCATCCTTGTGGCAGGGTGACTGAGCGGTGACGTCACGGCAGAAGCAGGAACAAAAACTGACACCAGGCAAGTACTGCAGTTTAAAGGCGCTCGCGCCATTTTTATTTTTAAATAACAAAAAGAAATAAAATATTTGAACAAAAAAAACACGCTCACAGAGCAAAATAAAAGGTTAAACAAAAACAAATCTCGAACACAAAAAAAACAATAAATAATAAATAAACCATACAGGTCAGGCTGGGCAGTTGCTGTCACTGTTCCTGTATGTTATAATTTAATTTAGTTTCGTTTTCACACGACCGCTCCGCTCTCGTTCTCTCCGGCTCCTACAACACCCACCCTGAGTTGGAGAGCTGCAGGCTTTTTATAACAGGTGACCATCTCCCGATTAGCAACAAATTAAATCACCTAATTAATTGGGAGATGGCCACCTTCTGCACGAAGTTTAATTACTTACTGTGGATGGGGCTTCCCATCCACATTACTAAACAATAACAAAATAAACAAGCGGCTACACCGTCAAAATACATAATAAGCCCGCGGCACTCGCCGTCATAAATATAATACTAAATCATAATACAAATACAAAATAACACAGGGCGGAGGGGAACCCCGTTCTAAACTAAAATAAACAAAACAATGTACAGGGCTGCTCGCCCTGTTACAATCCTATAGGGTGATGCAAACCTTCTGGCCATGGCTGTATATTTCTACTTAGTTTAGGAGTCTACCAGGTTTTATATTCTTAACCCACATAACAGTTGATCAGTGCTCGAATTATAGGACAAAAGTGGAGGGGCCCTAAAATGTGAGCCTGAAGTGACTTTTAGCATAGCCAATCAATGTTTTCATCATAGACCTTACAAGCATATATGAACTCCAGTATGTAATCACAATATTCCAGGACACACTATTGATACAAAACTTGGCATGTTTGATTTATTTATGCTTGCGTTATTATTAGTTATTATTTAGTTATTAATATTGTATAATATAAAAACGATGAAACTTTATAAAATGAGGTAAGAATGCCACATCCAGAGCAGTGTTTTTTTTTTAGTTAACAATAACGAAAAAGTCTATTAACAAACATAAATCATATCCGTTTATAATAACTATAACTAAAAAATAATGTAAAACGATAATGAAATAGTAACAAAAAAAAACATTTTGTTATAGTTAGACTGAAATAAATTTATATAGGATAAACGTCTGTAAAACCACTCACTACGCTTTTTATTTTCTTACCAAAAAATAATCATTTAGAAATCATCTCTAGTTTGTGTAGTTTTTATACTTGCTGTCTGTCCCGTCTCCGTTCCGCTCTGAATGGCTAGATGTCGCTGTCAGTCAACTCAGTGGTCCCTTAATAGGCTACTGTAGTTTCACTGTCAGTCATTTCATCCTGTTCTGACAGATCTTGTTGACTGAAGCAGTGCTAGAATGCTCTCATTTGTTTAAATGACTGTCAATCATTAAGACCTGCACCCTGTGCACTTTCATTTGCCAGCTACAGCGCCTGTCATTCAAAGCGGCTACTTTGAAATTAGCAGGTTAACATCTAAGTAAGCTTTTGCTATAGGTATACAGTGACAGTTAATAGTTTGATTTGAAATTGGGACGCAAGAGGAAAACACTTAATCAATATTGTGCACAATACCCTGACCGATGGCTGAAGTCTCCGCGACAGGACGAAGCGGGCTCATCTGCCTTGTCTTCCAGTGAGTCGAGCTGTGCTCAAGCAGGAGAGGGCGGACCTCAGACTCGAATAGTAAGTGGAAGTTAGTTTTGTTCAACTATCTCTAGTTTTGTTCTGTGCATATTAGTTTTACCTGTAAATTTATGCTATAAAAGTCTGTGTAATACACTTTTATATGGTGCGGTTTCTGCAGTTTATTTGAGACAATTTTTAAATGTGTGTAGGATCTTTATCTATATGTATAGCTCTGCTGTGACCAAACGTTATTTCAATTACAATGTTGGTAACCATGGTTTTGTTGCATGTTGAATATGATAAAGGGGTTTCGCTAAATGAGATGTTTCTCAATGGCATAAAAAGTCTGTTTTTAAGGCATAAAGGTCTATTTCACTCATTCTCTGCTTTAATGGAAAAATGAAGATCGAAGAAAATCAGTAAATTCGTTAATCAAGCAAATCTAGTGCTATAATACATGTATGGAATGAAAATGTATCTTACAACAAAGCTGTTATCTGAATATGGAATGGTAAAGTAAGCCTATTAGAAATGTATAATTTAATATGAGTTTTTGTTTCAATATGGTCCATATTCATAAAGCATTTTCAACCAAAATCAAAAATAAACATCTGAACTGCCTATAGGGACTGTTAAATTAGCACATGCTTTATAAATATTGCCCTACAGTATGTTTTCTCCAGATCTCTAGGAAAGCCTATGAGTCAGGGACATTTTGTATTGTCCAGAAAAGGCAAATGTTGTTAAAGAATCGCTGGGGCATACTTTTGGGCCAGCAGTAGAGGGGATCCTAGACTGCTCTCACCAAGAACTCGAGCCATCTCGGCAAGTGGCTGCACTACTCCGCCCCCGTGTTCAGGACCCTTGCCTGTGACAGCCATAACCACCACCATGCTTGCCAGGCTCTGGCCCAGGGCTTCCCGTAGTATGCCATCCAAATAGGCAGTCAGGATACTCACTGTATTCGCCAGGTGAGTCACCTGTGCTTCAGCTGCGTAAGGCCACTTCAAATGCGTCTCCGTGACCCTGCATTGTGGGTTCGGCACACATGGTCCTTGGGCAAGCCCCCACCAGCAGAGCTTTGACCAAGGCCGCAATGGTGGAGTCCACTGGGGAAAACCCACCAGGCCCAGCTTGTCCGCACCCCTAAAGAAGCGAGCAGGGCCACTTGCTTCAGCACACTGGGCCCTGAGGCTGGACGATCCCAGGAGGAGTGTACCTCCTCCATGAAATCGGACAATGCTGGGAAGGGCTGAGGGCAAGGTGTCACAACCTGAGTCCTGAACACGGACCGGTGTGGCTCAGGTGCTGTCGCCCAAGGGACCTGCAAAAGTTTGCAGCACATCCCGTCAGGGCTGACATGGCTGCAAAACGGAGGCGCTAGCTTCAAGGCAACCTCAGAGCTGGGCTCTGCCTCGGTAGAGATCGCAGGTTCCCCCTCTTCCTCCATTTCAGTGGGGAAGGAGTCCTTGTTCCAGGAGGCCATTATAGAGAGCGTGTCCTCCTCCTCTGCCATCCGTGCAGACAATTCCAGCTCATTCTGAACTCCCTTGGGGAGACAGGGGCTGGTAATGGGACAGGCACTGGAGGAGCCGTGGTTGGTGTGGCAGCAGTCTGCCGTGTCAACAGTTCCAGAACCTGGGCCATCAGTCCATAATGTCCCTCACCTGTCTCGGCGTTTCACCCGTGTCTGCGAGAGGGTGGCGGCTGAGCCTGCTGCGCAGGGATACCCTGCGAGGGGTTCTGGGACAGTTGGAGGAGGGGGAACTGGGGCTCCTAGGGCCTCAGATGGCTCAGTCATAGGCCCTGTTAAGCCTTCTGCGAAGCACCCAGGGCTGGAAAACCACACAGATGTCGCAGAATGTCTCATCATCTAGGGCTGAAGTGACATGCTGGACACCCAAGCACCGCACACATAATGTATGCCCATCAACCTGGGGCATGTTTGCCCTGCAAGATGTGCAAGCATGGAACCAAGACTTGACAGCGGGGCAGGCTAAAGCACAGCCCGATGGAGGAACACACGGCTGACTGACTGTTTTTTTTGCCCAAGCTGTGCGAACAACAGAGTCACTCAACGACGGAGCAGCAAGCCGAGTCCTGGTGGAGGGCGGTGTTCTCCCTCAAGGTGTAGGCTGAAAGACAACACAAGCACACACCAATACTGCACAGGCAGTCACACTCATACGACAGGCAGCCATAGAAAAGATGGCCTGTGACACAAGCGAAGCAGACCGTAGAAGAAGGAAAAAGACACTCAAATGGAGCTGCTGATTCCACGAGAGCGGAAAGCCGGCTCTCAGCACGAATGCAAGGGAATTACAGTCGACTCAGAGGAGCTCTTTTCGAAAATCACTCTGGTTAGTGACACAGAAGCATACCTTACCGTAGGTGAGAGGCAAAAGAGGAAGTGAGCTCCGTGGGCGACTACTTATTCCCTTGGCAGGCGGGACCAAGGTCACTCCACGGAGGGGCCTATCAGCAGCTCTGACATAAAATGCTATTACCTAAGGCAGGCATATCCCAAAAGTATTGGTTGGTGGTCGTCTGAGAATTGAAAGGGAACTGTCTTGCTTATGTTGCCAAAACTGACTTTCCCACAAAATATAAAAACAAGAAATATCTGGCAAAATAGCGAATCTTCCCACAACAAACAGATTTCTAGTATCCCTGGTGAGAAAGGGAGCAAAAATACAGGCCCATACAAAAATAAAGAAATAAAAATGCGTTTAAACAAAATTATTGTGTTATGGAACAGTATTATTAAAAAAGCATATAAGAGAAACCTATGACTCTATATTGTTTTATGCTGCACCGTTTCTAGAAGGCATAGAGAGTCCCATTCTAATCTTGGAAAGTTTGGGTAGTATAGCATTTGCTGTATTAGCAAATTTGTTAATCTCATTACAGGAAGTATTTAACAGAGATTTATTTAGAGCTGACATTTTTCTGGGCAACATAATATGCATACCCTGTTTAGTAGTACAGGCCTGTCACTCGTATCTGCATGATTAGACTGAAGAAACATGTAAAAACGGACATTTAGCTAAATGTGCTTGCCGAGTGTAAACACAGATTTAAAAGCTGGAGCTCTTTTTCTCAGATTTATTTCCAATGCTGGATTTAAATGTTGAAACTTTGCTAAATATTTTCAGATTTATAAATTATATCTGGAAGTATATATTTAAACATTTATTTAAGAGATTTATAAATCTTAAAAACTGTATGACCGGATTTAGCAGTCAACTTATACAGTATATTTATTTTGAAACTAAACATTTAAATGTTTTTCATCAGATTTATAAATCTGAAAAATTGCATGTCTAGATTTAGCAGTCAATTTATATATTTATTTTGAAATTAAACATTTATTTAACAAAAAACAGATTCATTTGCAAACACCAAAGATTTAATTTATCAGCTAAATCTCGGCTCCCCAAGTGTAACAAAACAATTTAAAAACTGGAGATTTATTTCACATCCTGGATTTAAATGTTGAAACTTTGCTAAATATTTTCAGATTTATAAATTATACCTGAAAGTACACATTTAAACATTTATTTAAATGTTTTTCATGCAATGTATACATCTGAAAAAAGAATAGGCATTTTGGTTTAAATCTGGGAAAAATACAAGATTTAAGCTAAATCTGAGAAAAAAAAATGTTGACGTTTTTTTTTTTTACATGGCGCCCATAGAGCTCTACAGCCAGTCACTCTGTCTCCCAGTTGGTTGCCAAATTGTGCTGTGCTGTAATTTATCAGTTTGTATTTGGCTTCGTTACTTTAGGTTCTAAGAGTAAGAAAAATGCAGTAAGTGGGTAAGTGTGTGGGTGGGAACTCTGTGCTGAGACTTTCAGTTCACAGTATGGCATCGTAATTTCTGGCAATGCTGTGAAGAACAGTAAAGTGTAAAACGACACCTCTGAGGAGGTGGTGAGAGTCACTGTCCCCAAAGGGAAGACACTGTAGCACAGGTGGCAGAGGGGAGGTGAAGGAAATAAACACAAGCCAAAGGTATGACTCAGCACAGGGTTTAAAAATATGGCAGCTACTTCATTGATCTGCATCCTGAACCATGCCAATGCTCCAATAATTGAATAATTTAAACAGTGGCAATCTTAATTTGTACAACCCTAATATTTATAAACCTGATTTTTTACAGACCGCTTTTCACTTTATTTTATAGTAAGTAGTAATGTTAATAAGTGGGTCATTAAGTCAGCCTTTGGCAAAAAAACAAAAAACAACCCACCTGGATTAATATAATGTTAAATAGCTGAAGTGTTTAGATCTGCCATTGTTTAGATTATTAAAATAGACCCTATGTTTCCTGTACAGTAATGTTATGACTTTAATAAAAACACCATTTGGGAAACAAGTTAATCCTCAGATTGACCCCCAAATGATCAAAAATGAATACTGAAACGTGTTTATGAGATCTTATAACCCCATGACTCCACAGACCCTTCTTACATGTTACACTGTGGCAGTGTTGATTCTTTTCGCATTATCAAAGTATTGCAATATATTTACTATATTTACTGGCGTGTTAATGCTAAAATGGACTATTTATGGGCATTCAAGTTGTCCCAGAATGTTGTGAATGATACCAAAATAGGAAATTAATAAATACAAATCATGAAAATGTTCCAATAGATATACCCTGCATCAAGGTGACTGTATTTTGCTTCCACAGCAGTTTGCATCGTTATGATAAATTTACCCACAACACATCACCTCATGGTGACTGGCATCTATCAACTTTGTCATTCAATGCTTTCCTTAAAGAACCAGAAGTAACTTGCATGTGGTCTTATCAGGGGTTCATGCAGAAAATTCTGCACCTGTAGGGGGTTACCAGCCCTTAGAGTGGCCTCAACATTTATATAAGGATGGATAAGTGCAAATACCATTTGATTGACAGCAAGAATGACAATTTGGATTTTCTATGCAAATGCTATGACAACACTTCAAGCTATCAATCATACCTCCCTACTTCTAATGTTGTTACTAATATGTGTAAAGTTGCTACCTGCCATGTGAACTGGTAAAGTGACTTTTGTGAAATTCTATAGTATACAATCAAGGGTAAGTGCACATAGCTTACAAGCGAGTAACAATGCAGACATAAGCGCTTCAAAATGAAGCCGAAAACATAACATCTTTAAATGCAAATGATTGAAGTCTATTTTAGGCTGTCACAGTTGCTTTGGCAGTAGGATTCATTTAATGACACAGTAATAGGATTTCTTTGGGTTTGCTGCACACAATTACAGGAACAGACATGCTTACATCAGGCACGAGACAATGTTGTTTTTGATTCACAGAATATTGGAGATTTGCCAGCTCTGGGTGACTAAGCCTCTATTTCTGATTTCCTGATCAGCAGTCTTGCTTCATCGCACTGATTAATTAGAAGGCATTAATTTCAGTAAATGCTTTTATCACAACAGGATAGCTATGACCATGAAATAGGATTTGGCTGACGATTTGGGTTTAGATGGTCCATGGTCACATTGCTTTTTTTTTATTGTGTATTTTAATGATATGTCAATGCAGTGCACTGCAGATAATATAAGAGTCTGACAGTTAACCATAGCAAATACTTTGTATAATAGGTTTAGTGAGAGCACTTCAAATATTTTAATTGATACACTTTGCTTGCTTAGGTGGTTTGGTACAAATGTTTATACATGTCTAGTCAATGGCCTACCATAATATGTTTAATAGTATTGAATACATTCGGAATGTTACAGACACAAAAGGCAAGTGTAGTGCAAGAATATAGAAATAATATGGAAGCTATTGACTAACACTACAAAAGATAATCAAAAAAGCGTCCTATATAAAAACGTAGTCGATACTTTACTTTTTGCTGACTGAAGTTCTGTCTGTTTTAAAATGTTGGTACAGCTAAAATCAGCATAACTAATGCCTGTGATGGAAGGCTTTATCATAGTTGATGGTAGGGTATATTACTGTCTCCTGTTGACAAAAAAATGCATTTTCTTTATCGGTTAATCTGTTTTTCCTACTTGTAAAAAGCCCCTTCATTGCTTCCAAACACATCCCTCATTGGTTGCAGTCTGCCTCAGAAAAACCTAATCTACTCTCTTAATTTGCACATTAGTTCCTTTTTTACTTTGATCCTCACTTTGCAAATGAGGGATATCCGCATTGTCCCAGAAACATCCTATGTCAGGAGAATGTTCTCTTCCTTTTCATAATCATGCATTAGCCCCTCACTAAACTGGACATGTTTGTACGACATAAAGAGGGGTCAGGTTTAAAAACAATACAATAAAATCGCACACACATACATTTACAGTTTGATGTATTTTAAATATAAATCATTGTGCTGAAATAACACTAATGTGTTTTGGGTAGGCTACACATTACATTATGTAAAAATATAAATCTGTACAGTAGGCCTATACAGTATACAGTACAGTAGTAAAATCAAATGAATACCTAGCGCACTTTTTTTGTACTTTAGCCTACTGGTAACGCAAAATAAATCATGCTGCTGCATTGTACGCACTGGTGTACAATGCAAATAAAAGATTATTTTAAATTGAAACTAAATTATTTTAGTTTTTTTTTAAATTTTATTTTAATTATTATTATTATTAGACAATTAACACACAATAGCTCATGGGCCTATACAGATGCTCTGAATGAGCTGGAGGGGTTAGTGGCACATGTGTGCAGTCTATTGCTCCCGGAGTCGGTGCGTCCACAGCCCAAGAGGGGGAAGGCCGAACGTCCTCAGCCCACGTGTCCAACAGCAGATGGAGAATACCTGCTGGTTCCGCCTCCACCACCGTGGAAGGACTGCTTGCCGCTCCCAGCTCCACCAGCAGAGGTAGAGTGCCTGCTGGTTCCACCTCCACCGCCGTGGGAGGACTGATTGCCGCTCCCACCTCCACCGCTAGAGGGAGAAGTGGAGCTCCCGTTGCCGCCTTCTTGGCCAGGGGCTCCCCTCCCAGCCTCGCCTCCCGAGGGTCTGCTGCTGCCGTCGCCCAGGGTCTCCTGCTTGCCATCGCCCAGGGATGTCAGCATGTCACCGCCCAGGGACGCCACATCTGGATCGCCTGGGGTTGCCTGATACTCCGCATCCCCTGGGATTGCCTGCTGCTCCACATCGCCTGAGGCTGCCTGCTGTGCTGCTTCGCCTGGGAGAACTGTCTCTTTTGCTTCTGCTGGGGTTGTTGCTGATGGTCCTGCTTCGCCTGGGGTTGCTGACGGTCCCGCTTCGCCTGGGGTTGCCTGAGGGCCCGCCGCCTGGGGTTGCTGATGGTCCCGCTTTGCCTGGGGTTGCTTTGGTCCTGCTTCGCCTGGGGTTGCCTGAGGGCCCGCTTCGCCTGGGGTTGCTGACGGTCCCGCTTCGCCTAGGGTTGCCTGAGGGCCCGCTTCGCCTGGGGTTGCTGACGGTCCTGCTTCGCCTGGGGTTGCTGACGGTCCCGCTTCGCCTGGGGTTGCCTGAGGCCCGCCGCCTGGGGTTGCTGACGGTCCTGCTTGCCTGGGGTTGCTGACGGTCCCGCCGCCTGGGGTTGCTGACGGTCCCGCCGCCTGGGGTTGCTGATGGTCCCGCCGCCTGGGGTTGCTGACGGTCCCGCCGCCTGGGGTTGCTGACGGTCCCGCCGCCTGGGGTTGCTGACGGTCCCGCCGCCTGGGGTTGCTGACGGTCCCGCTTTGCCTGGGGTTGCTGACGGTCCCGCCGCCTGGGGTTGCTGACGGTCCCGCCGCCTGGGGTTGCTGACGGTCCCGCCGCCTGGGGTTGCTGACGGTCCCGCCGCCTGGGGTTGCTGACGGTCCCGCCGCCTGGGGTTGCTGATGGTCCCGCCGCCTGGGGTTGCTGATGGTCCCGCCGCCTGGGGTTGCTGACGGTCCCGCTTCGCCTGGGGTTGCTGACGGTCCCGCTTCGCCTGGGGTTGCTGACGGTCCCGCTTCGCCTGGGGTTGCCTGATGGTCCCGCTTTGCCTGGGGTTCCTGACGATCCTGCTTCTGGCTGAGGCGAGGTCAGCAGCTCATCCTCTCCAGTAGTAATTAAACTTGTGCAGCTTTTGGCCAAGGGGTAATGAGATAATTGATAGTTAACCCCTCGGCCATAGTAAATAAAAGTCTGCAGCTCTCCCTGTTCAAGATGGGTGTTCGGAGGAGCGACCGAGAGCTAGAGGAGAAAGGAGAAAGGAAATCAAAAATCAAAAATCGTATTGTTTAATTTGTTTTGTGTTCGAGCTTTTGTTTTGTATACCTGTTTTATTTGGCTCTGTGTGCAAGTGTGTGTTTTTTTGTTAAAACCTTTTATTTTATTGTTGTTTAAGTAAACGGCGCAGGTGCCATTGCACCAAATCCCTGCAGTACCTGTTTTCCTCCTGCATCTGGCCTGACGTCACCACTTCAGCCATCCCTGTACTTAGGCACATGTCTGCCCAGTTTATCATACTTCATACACCCAATGACTGATCTTCTTAAAAGAGATGCAACATGGATGTGGGGTCATGCTCAGCAACATGCATTAGACACAGTCAAGGCCATATTAGTAACTGCTCCTGCTCTAGCATTTTATGATGCAAGTAAACCCATAGAACTGGCCCATGTGTCAGTGATTTCCAGCCAGCCAGCAGCCAGCATCCCCAACGAATTAGTTACTGGCAATGGCATACAATTTACTGCAGCTGAGTTTCAGGTGTTCCCGGCAAAATATGACTTCTGTCACAGCACCACCAGTCCTCATTATCCGCAGGCAAATGGAGCGCTGAGAGGGCTGTGCAGACTGCAAAGCAGATTCTGAAGCAGCAGGATCCCCATTTGGCATTAATGTGCTACAGAGCAACACCACTTGCTGCCATCGGTGCAAGTGCAGTTTAGCTTATGATGGGACACCAGATCAGAACCACTGTCCTGATGCTGGAGGAAAAGCTGAAGCCAAAATGGATAAGTCACAGATCAGTGGAGAATAAAGATTGGAAGGCCAAAGAGGCTTATAAGCGCTTCTTTAACTGGAGACATTCAGCTAGAGCTCTACCTGAGTTACAGCCTGGACAGTGTCAAGTTGGATGGTGAGAAGGGATGGACATAATATATCTAAACATATATTATGTTGTCTAAACATAATATATCTTGCCATGGATGGGAATGGATCTGTGCACTTTTATTATTTACAAATAATCCACTAGAACAAATTAAAATCAAAAAACAAAATCCTACCTCCCTTGGAGCACTTACTAACACATTTGTTTTCTGAAACAGTCTAACTCCCTTTACCCTGTGTCCTTTCCCTGGTAGTCTCTCTCCACACTCCTCCTTCCCCACACCCTCAGTTTATAAACACCTGTGCTTAACCAGCTGTACCTGTGTCCAGTTGTTTGGAAACTGGTGTCCATTGTGGCTCCCGACCTCTCATATGGGTCCAAAATGGCCGCCAGCAACCACTCACCATGGTCCTAAAACCACAGTTGCAGTAGCCCAGATACACCCCATCACAGTGTGTGTTTGTATTTAGACCACCTGTGAAAGGAAGGAACATTTTGCTTAGACCTGTCAGATGTTTTTGGCTGGTCTGTAAAATGTGCTTAATGTCTATCAGATGAATTGGTTTAAATCCCTTCATATGCTGTCATGGGGAACAGCATCCTCTCTGAAAGATATAAAAGTCAACCACTGTTATTTAAATGGGTTTAAATCTGTTTTCACAAGGACACAGACCTAATTGTTACTCATTTGGTGGCCTTGTAATGTTTTGGGCTGCCTTTGAACCACATACGTTTATTAATTTACAGTTTCTAAGATTAGACAGTGTGTGTGCATATTGTTAAAAACAAATATATATGAAACACTTCTTTCCCCCTCACTATCAGCTTTGAAATATAAATTGATCAGCACAACCAACCAACCTTACTGCTTATATTTCTATTTAAACTTAAATGTGGAATTGTTTGTGTTGAACTTGTTGCTATGCAGCTGAACAGACACCATTGCTGTCCCACCTTGGGGTAAATGCAATGGATCTAAACAGTAGCAGATATCACCCTCCTTTAAAATAGGACCCAGCCTCATGTTTTACACATTTTTACAGACAGAAATGCACTAAAGAGACTCACATTCCTGGTGATATGATTCAGGTCTAGGTTCAATGAATCTATTTATTTATTTATTTGTTTGTTTGATTGATAAAGGAGTCCTAATCAGGTTTAAAAATCAGTTTTCATACCTCATTAGCATTAGCCCTTTTTGTGTTGAAATCCTCTGGTTATTTTTATTTTATTTTGTTATACTTTAAGGATATACTGGTATATAATTATATCCTGTGTGGTCGGTGAAATGGTCTGATTGCATAAAGTGTTAATATTGCCAGTGAAGCTAAGAACATTTATTTAAAACCCTTGGTTGGCACTTGTTTAATTTCTACTGAAATGTGTGTGGTGGTAAGCTGATTAGGCAAATACAACATGTTTATGTAATTTTCATATATGGTAAAAACTCTCTGCCAGTCATCCTTGGCAAATTTGTTTTATATTGCCATGGAAACATTTGGCTTTATATTTATAGTAGGAAATAACTATGATCTAATACGACCTGTCTGCTTCAGCACAGTGACCTAATCATTTCCACGACTCCTCCATTCACAGATGGTTAAGCAGAAAATTGGCCAATCAGTTTATTGGCTTTGAAGCTTTCATGTGTTTTTGAAACAATACGTCTCTGCCTTCCTCATCATGTTCGTTCATTAGGTTAAATCCTGTTAATAAAACGTTAATTACTTGAGTCACAAGGAACACTTAATAATAACCAGCTATTACCAAGGTAGTCAACAGTTTCTAATTTGCAGTAAACACAGCATTCTCCCATCCCTAAATGTTCACGCTTTGGTCCATTGCATTTATTAAAGGGATTCTTGCCACCATGCAAATGGTATTTATCTTTAGTGTCTTGTTTAAGAAAGGTGTTTCATCTGCTTCTCTAATATAATTTTTGCTATAATCACTATGTTCATGTTTAAATAATTGGTCTTCTGAATTCATCAGTAACTGCATCCTTGGTGAACACTTTTAGATTCTTTTGTGTCTGCCTCGTTTACAGGTTCAGGCTTCAGCAAATATTACAGTAAGTAATGTAAATTTAGAGATAAGGAGCAGCAGTATTTAGAACCTGATGCTGTTCAGATCAATAAAATAAAACCAAAGCTCTCATCAATCAGGGAAATACATCTTTGTTACAAATAGCTCCTCTCTAAAACAGAAAAAAGGTGACGTGCATCGCCTTTTTCTTGGTAGCACACCTTGTGCATCCACTTAGGATCTCACACAGATAACTTTTGTATCCCAGTGTATGCGTTTCAAATGCACAATGGGACTCATTTTGATTGCAGAGAGAATGTGTTCCAATAGTGTGTTCATGTTGAGTTGAAGCCATGTGAAATATGCTGCACTGAGTTGATAAGACTTGAGAAAGATGTAGCTAGCCAGTGACCTGTAAAGTTATTTGTTCCAAGCCTTCTTTTTTTATCTGATTCGACTTCACATTGGGTGCAATATTCAGTATTACAATCATTCTGATACAACTATTGTTAAATATCAGGCATTTTCATGGAATAACTGCATATAAATGTATATTTTAAAATAGAAAAAAGGCTTCATTGATTCATGAATTGACATTACTGTACAATATAGAAAGACATATATTGTTTGTATACTATTCCCGTAACATAAGTCCCTTTGTGTGTGGGGGATTTCAGCGATATTGCCATAAGTACTATTTTTTTTTTTCTGATAGGAACAAACACCTTTTGAAATTCCAAAATAATAAACAATAAATAAAAAGTGATAAACAAAACGTGTTACAGTAAAAAGTACCATAAAAGCTTGCAGTATTTACTGTACCTTTAACAGTGAGTGAAGGGGATCCCACTTTAAATGCTTTGTAAGGTAAACTAAAACCTGTGCCTTAGATTTTACTATTAATACCTTGCAAAGTATATATATATATATATATATATATATATATATATATATATATATATATATATATATATATATATATAAACAGCATCAGCAGGTGCAAATATCTATCTATCTATGTATGTATATATGTAAGCAATAAGGCACGACATGGTGTGTGATATACTCTAATATCACCCTGCCCTGTATGCGTGCTTCAGCCGCCCGGGGCGTTGTGATATTAAAGTGTATCAAACACCCTGAAGTGCCTTATTGCACTTAGAAAATGGGTTAACTAACTGCATCAGATCACACAGCTATGTAGGGGGTGGGACTTGTGGCAGCAGCCAGGGCAGGAGATGCAACTGACCTGAGAAGAACGGACATAGACGGGGGCAGCGACAACAAAAACATCCATTTAACCACCATTTAATCACTCCTTTAAGAGAGATCCAAAAAGCTGAAAGTTTAAGATATGTTTTTTAAAATTATTTCTTTTCAGAATGGGATAGGGAAACGTTGTTAAGGGAGAAGCAGCACCGTGATCAGAATGGCAAGTTTTGAATTGATTTGAATACTTTTGCCTTTTTTTTGACTACTTTAAGTAATCATTGGTGTCCAATTCAGACTCATTCAATATCTCTTGTTTATTGTGATAAATTCCATTATTTTTTTCAAAATTCTATTGGCGTATGGATATCTATCAGCGATTTGTCCCTTTTTGAAAAGAAGTGCCGACCCATGGTGATATGCTGTAATACCAACACCCCATGTGACCTGTTTTGACCAACAATTTTGACAAACAATTGTGTTCCTGCAGTTTAAAATAAACCTTTATTAATAGCAATATATTGCAAATAAGACATCTTTTTTTTTTAAATGATCCTATATAGCCATGATCGTTTCTACTCCTTCTTCTTTGTAGCTGAGTGGTACATTTGCAGAAGGTCAACACCACATAAAACTCACTGGATCTTCAAGGTCACTTTTTATATTTCTGTTAGCTCTAGGCCAATTTACCTCCCAACTTATCTCATGGGAAACATTAGTGTTTAAACCTGCAGGCAACCATGTAGCCTGGACTTTTAGCATCAATTTGTTCAGGATAAAAAAAAGAATTATTGATTGAGTGTGTTTTAATCCAGGTGCTGAAACCACTGAAGCAAAGAGAAGCAAACATAGATTTAACACTTTCAAATACAGTGCTAACCAAGTTTTTATTTAATTTTATTGCCTTTATTATGGCCACCCCTCTCTTATTTTGCTGAGAATCTTTTGGTTCTTTACTCATTTTTTAAATAAACTGCTGGTACCTTTGGTGTATGTAACATGATGCGATTGTAGCTAGAGTGAGTTTGAACTACCACACATTAAGTAACAGAAGTAGTAACTTCCTCTTTTGCGATGTCTTTGAAATATCTGCTATTTTGGGCTCAATTTCCGAATCTTAACGCTTCCTTGCACTCTGAACTAAAAGCCACTGAGCTCTGATTTGACATATAATTTCCTGTGTTAAAACCCAGGGAACGCACCCAGACACAGTAACCCATTAACAAAGGGGTTATTGAAGGTCTGAACCAGGTTAAGCCCCATATCTGGCCATATGCAAATTGACTGTTTCATCTGTTATGGGTGAGTGATTTCTTGGTCTATAACGATAACACACACGTCCTGCAATAATGGTATTCTGTTTCATTTCAGATTATATCAAGTATATTAACTTTTTAAAACTGTTTATTGTAGGACATACTGAAAGAGTAGTTAAGGTCACTAGCACCGCCAAAACATAGCAGCTGGTTATGAACAGTATTGTAAGTGCACTGTCCATTTCCTATGCTTTACTATACCTTATAATTATACAGTTTTACTAACACTACAAATGTCACGATAGACAGGTAAATAGTGGGTAAGTATATTCTGATTACAATAGGTAGCTGAACTACACCACCTGGTGAAAGGTACGGGCACCAGGTCCCATGATTTTGGTATACGCTGGTAATTAGGAATCTAGTACTTGGTAACACTTTTATTCGATTTCTCTTTCCAGGTTCTTTTTGATCCCAGGACCATACAACACCTCAACACAAGGTAGTTATAAATCAATTTTATTTGGCACACAAGTTTCTTTAAAAGATGGCATTTCATAGGTTACAGCATACAATATTGTTTCTTTTGTTTATCAGGTTAACACAGAATAGTCTAATTAGTAAAAATTGTAACACATTTGTAACAGAGCGAGGTGCCCTGTACATTTGATTTGTTTATTTATTTTTAGAACGGGGTACCCCTCCGCCCCTGTGTTATTTTGTATTAGTATTATGATTTAGTTGTATTTATATGACGGTCGAAGCGCCGGTTGTTGTGTAGTATTTATGTTTTGTTTAGTAACGTGGATGGGAAGCCCCATCCACATGGTATTTTAAACTCGTGCAGAAGGTGGCCATCTCCCGAATTAATTAGGTGATTTAATTTGTTGCTAATCAGGAGATGGTCACCTGTTATAAAAGCCTGCAGCTCTCGGTACTCGGGGGTGGGTGTTGGAAGGAGAGAGTCAACGATAAGACAGTGACAGTGACAGTGACAGTGACAGTGACAGTGACAGTGACAGTGACAGTGACAGCTCAGCCTGACCTGTGTTTTATTTAATTATTTGGTGTGCGAGATTTGTTTTTGTTAACCCTTTTATTTTGCTCTGTGAGCAGTGTGTTTTTGTTTAAATATTTTATTTATTTTTGTTATTAATAAAAACGGCAGCCAGCCGATTCTTTCTTTTACCTGCAGTACTCCCTGGTGTCACTTTATTTTCCCTTCCTGCTTCTGCCGTGACGTCAGACTACTCGTCCAGCCTGTCACAACATTATTAAATAAACCTTTAATAGCGGGGGTATAGCAATTAAAAAGAATGCATCAGAATTTGCCAAAAACATAGATTAAAAAAAATCTAAGGATTGTAATGCAACTGCTGCATAGTCAGGTGCACCTGGCTATATCTTTTGCCAAGAGAAAACAAAAAGAAAACCAAAAGAAAGTCCATTTCAGTCTCACAAGTCTCTGTCTCAATTCTGTTAATCTCTATGGGGGGTCCAACTGATTACAATTGTGTTTGCAGGGTGCTTAGAAACTAAAGTCCATGTTCAGTGTAACACCCTTTTGCCTCCAGGAATGCTCACGGATTCTCCCGTGCGGTAATGATAAAGCTTCCGCTGATAACAACACTGGGCTCCGGCACAAAAAAGCAACAAAGTAATTTTTCAGCACAACTGGTTGTAAGAACAGGTTTCAGACCCGATACTGGTTCACTCGATAGTCAATATTTGTTACTTCATTTGTCTATCAAATATAGAAACACAGTCTCACCTTACTCTAGTCATTCCAACCCGGTTTATCTCTTAAGGGGATACGGCAGCCACAGTATTACAGAGTACGTGAAAATAGACACCCGTCAGCATCTTCTGTAGCCAAACATGAGCACAGATACACACAGCTCTTCCTGTGATGTACTTCCCTGCTTGCTGCCTTGGTCGCATCTCTTCCAATCTTCGTGCTCCTTTCTCGCACTCCTGGGGCCTATTGCACAAAAGTGGTTTTAAAAGCCAGGTTTAGTTTAAGTTATCTGGTTTCAGTTAACAGGATATAACTTAGCAGGATAACTCTGTTGCAAGAACGTAGACCGAGTTTAAATTAATCTAGATAACTCAAGCCGGGTTAATGTTTCCATCTATGCTGTGGAACCAACTGTTTGAATGTGTTGTCATGGTAATCTTTATTAACTAAATCTGAAAAAATGGAGGCGAAAGAAAGGGCGACTTTTTTTACTGCTTCGAGCAACAAATTTTAGTTTCAACGTAGTTGTAGTTTTAGCTACATCAACATACACAAGAGCTTTTAAATAGTATTCCAAAACAAATAATTTAAAGACTATTGCTTTTGATTACAAAACTTACAGTTAGAATTTTCCACAATTATGAAAAGCATGTTATTATTATTATTATTTATTTTTAGCAGACGCCTTATCCAGGGCGACTTACAATTGTTACAAGATATCACATTATTTTTACATACAATTACATTATTTTTACACATTATTTTTACATACAATTACCCATTTATAGAGTTGGGTTTTTACTGGAGCAATCTAGGTAAAGTACCTTGCTCAAGGGTACAGCAGCAGTGTCCCCCACTAGGGATTGAACCCACGACCCTCCGGTCAAGAGTCCAGAGCCCTAACCACTACTCCACACTGTTGTAAAGAAAGCCTCTGTAAGTTGGTAAACTTCTGTTCTCTGATGCATTTTTTGTTCTGTCTACAGAAAACAGCTCACTTACTGTTTTTTTGTATTTTAGCTTTCTATCCTACTGCAGAGTTAAGGGCTTGTAGCTTCTATTTATGTAAAGCACTTTCAATATGTTTGTCACAGCTTGCTTTTCATTTGTATACTAAAGGAACATTACATGTTGTACAAAACATCATGCCACCACTTTCCTGAATAGATATTTTTCATTTATTTGCTTAGCAGTGATATTTTCCACTTTGGTCGCAGTTGCTGTCGCCATTTTTTCACTCGATTTCACTCCACAAACTTCCACTCCACTCATTTGCATGCTTGCTCGCTCAGCTACAAATCTTTTTGGCTGACCTACACAGCTACATGTAAATGCTGCATGTTACACAACCAAATTTACAGATACTGCAGATTATCCCTCGCAGTGCTTTAAACCGTTACTGGATATTTAACTTCAGGTTTAACTTTGCCTAAAGAGTTGTTTTTTGTAATTACTCAAACCTGTCACTCACTCACCTCCAGATAAAAGCTTGCGTGCCTCAGTCTTGAAAGAAGAAACTTTTCTTAAATAAGAAAGATATTGTAAAAGGAATTTGTATTTTAGGTAATATCACTTTTATTTTTTCTCTACTAGGTTTCACTATGCTAGTATTGTAATCATGTAGTAATCAAGTAGTCATTAATGAGTGACACTAAGATGAATATGATTAGATAACTAATTAAATGCAAAACCTCCAGTTAGAGAAGAGGAAGTCACCATTGTTATTAAGGTAACACTTTAGTTGAGGGATCCGATATAAGTGATTATAAACAATCTCTAAACATGTTATTTATTATGCTATTAACAATTCTAGAATATGAATAGAAACAATAAGAGTTCTATTACACGCTTTTGTCATTGTTTTTTGCGCAATTGTTTATAATTGCTTATAACGGATACATTTTGCCTGACTTTTCAGTCTGTTTTTCTATCCCTGTGTGTCTGTCTCTCTGTCTCTCTTTATATGTCTGTCTCACCGATTGTATGCTTCAAAAAATCTGTCAGGACATCTCTGTTAAACTATTGGGGAAAATAACAAAAACACAACGTTAAATTAGGCGACTGCAAAAATGAAATGCGAGTTAAAAGTACGATCGGGGCTGAACAAATTACGTAATTTGTCAGCTTTGTTTGAAATAAAATTAAGAGGACCCAATTAGGCTCAGGCAGATATGAAGGTGAAAAAAAGATTGTTTTGTAATTAACAGCTTTTTCTGAGTTTAATTATAAAACAGAATCAGCTCAATTTGTTTAAAGGGACTTCATCTGATTAAAAATAAAACTTGAAAACGCCAAGCCCTACTTGTGTGTGAGTGTGTGTGTTCGGATTTACTTTTTCCACAATACTTGTTATATTTCATTTATGCAATATGGACGTCTGTTAATACGGGCATAACATATTATTTTAAAATAAAATACAGTGCATGGTGGGATACTATCATATTCATTTCCATGGTTCGTTGCGCTGCTGGGAATTGTAACTGAACTATTCTAATGGTGTGTGGACGCAATAAGCCTGACTAAACATGAAACGGTACTTCAGTGTGGACGCTTTGAGCTGGATTAATTAGAGCGGTTTCGAGTACGGTTCTCGAGATCGGTTATGTAGTGTGGACAGGGCCTAAATTAAATGTACACCTCCATCTTTACACCTTGTGCAGAACTCTTTTCTACTGCACAGGTGTGATATTTAAGCATATGAACCCAGTAGAAGTACAATTTCCATCTTCCAATATGTCGGTGTTGCTGATTGTTGTTTTGTTTTTGTTCTTGTATTTTTTGGGGTTCCAAAAGGATAGTGTTTTCAAGTTTTAAAGATTTAAAGAGAATAAAGCAGTTTAATACTGCAGACTCTAGACTCATAAAACAATCACATAAAATGTTCCGCTTGCAATATAGAGCTGGATTTTAATATTTTTACTATATTACAAAAGCCATCCATCAGAATTCCCCAGCCTTGAGTATATATCTGAACACAAACTATTCAGCTCTGTAAGAACAAGGAACATATTACAGTATTTTAATAACGTTCTGATTTTTGGACTGGTTTCAAATCAATAATCCTGCCACGCATTTTTTATTTTATCTCAGCACTATCTTTTTACTTGCTTCTCTACTTGATGAAATGCACTTTACATCCAGTGTTGCATCACATTGAAATTAACACAACAAAAATAAATCTAATAGCAATCAGCAGTAACCTGTTAAAAAATAAAAAAATGACTTATTTACAAAAGATTTGACGATGAGTGTTACACTTTATATTAAGGTGCTGCTTATTATTGTTTTATAAATATACAATACACACTTAATAACTATGTTATATACTGTTAATAAAGCATTATAGGTGGATTATAACCATGCAATAGCTATATATGGAATTACGTTTAACCATCCCGAAAAAATAGGTGGCTAAAACTACCCCTTTATAAAAATGTAATTATGTCTATGGCTATTGTATGGTTATACAACATCTATAATGCTTTATTAACACTCTATACCATGACTATTAAGCATATAGTATATATTTCTAAAACATTTATAACACATTAATAAGCAACACCTTAATATAAAGTGTTACCGCTTTTTCTTTAGTATAACCTAGTATAAACATTTACTAATATTGTTTTTGAACAGCCATTTATTAATTTAAATTTGAAAAGCCATTTACTGGTATTGCAGAGACACATTTTCAAATGCAGATAGCTGCAATAGTAATGTAAGAAAAGGAAGGCATGGACAAATGAGTTTATTTAGAAAACAAACAAGATGAACTAATTGCTGCCTGGTAGCTTAAAAGTGGAGACATTTGGGCCCTTGAGTATTAAAGTGATCTAAATCATTTTTTGCAGTTTTGAGAAATAGGACTCCTGAAAAATCTGAATTTGTTATTTTAAAATGTATTTTAGTCTGAGAAGAAACATTATTATTATTATTATTATTATTATTATTATTATTATTATTATTATTATTATTATTATTTGTTTATTTAGCAAACACCTTTATCCAAGGCGACTTACAGAGACTGGGGTGTGTGAACTATGCATCAGCTGCAGAGTCACTTACAACTATGTCTCACCTTACAACTACGTATCACATTATAATATTCTTTTCAAGTTATGATTGTTAAAATTAAAATACAACATTTTTATATTGTTTTTGGTCAAAAATATAACACCCACTTTTGTTCTAAGCATTTTTTGTTCACATGTAACAGTAAAGCACTTTGTGATGGTGGTCCACTATGAAAGGCGCTATATAAAATAATGATTGATTGATTGATTGATTGATTGATTTAAAGAAAGGTTTATGACCAAACAATCACCATTTTTGTGACTACTAATATTCTAACAGTTCCATTTATTTAGTACAATGTTGAATTTAACCATAATATATTGCAGAAAATATAATGGTTCCCTTAAACTTGGCAATATCATAACAGTTTAGTCTAAAGTACATAAGAACATACGAAATTTGACACTCATTGTGTATCATCAACAAAACAACTTAATTATCTTTGACAAGACATGGAAGATTAGTCTTTTGGATGTTTCCATTCCGTGACAACTGTCCCTCTTGTATGAACCTTTTATATAGACATAATTAAATTCTTCCACAAAAATGTTAAAGTGCTTAAAGAACGAAAATTGATTTGTACTGGGCTGTAATCAATTGCTGCTTGGTTTACATTAAACCTGTGCTGCTGATTATCATTGGTTATGGGGTAATTGATGTAGCTGACAATGAAACCACTCCATGTGTTTAAAATGTTAACAAGGATACCGTATTTAAAAAAAAAATCATTTAATTTATTGTGCATTTAAGTGTTTATCAAAAATTTTGACTAATCTGCCTCCTGCTGTGTTTGGATAATATGTTATTGAGCATCTAGTAGATATATCATGACCTCTTTCTTCTCCAAGCCAAACAAATTAAAGCTGTATGACAAAAACCAGTGTACTCCTGCAAGATGAATCACACTTGCAGTATGGTATGCTTTCAGAAAAGAAGGGAGGCATTTCAGTCATCCATCATTGGTCTCATTTTTTTGGAAGGAGGTCTAAGCAACTTTCTATTTTTTTAAACTGTATATTTTGCAAAACAGATTTTTTACATGTTCCAAGTGCTTGGGTGCTATTACCACTCCTGATAAAGACAGGCAGTGAAGCTCCTAGTCAGATGTATACTAAGGATTAGCAATAAATACAACAAACCATAACTATTCAGTTAGTGCTCCAATACGTTCAGGCTAAAGCAATACCATGTTTGTTCAATACAGCAGAAACACTGACTAAGACCTAGTCGAAACATTTGTTAAAGATATATATATATATATATATATATATATATATATATATATATATATATATATATATATATATATATATATATATATATATATATATATATATATATATATATATATATATATATATATATATATATATATATATATATATATATATATATCAACTTTTAGGTCATGATTTGTGATGATGAGACAAACCTCTAATGTTTTAATTGCCCCTGATTTTAATTTAAAAATGCATTTGCCCTGTAATGCGATTTTGGTGACATGCTTGGGGCAGTTAATTGGGCCAGTTTACAACGAGACAGCACTTTGTCAAAATGCTAATGCAAATATTTTTAAGCACAGCACTATAACAAACTTGAAAATGTTTACCCTGCCTGTATTTTCTGTTGTCCTTGTTTTTTTTGTTTCTTTTTAAATCTTTTGTATATTTATGTATTTGTGGTTGTTGTCTTTCCTTCCATCTTATGATGTATAGCACTTTGAGATGACTTTCTTATGAAAGGTGCTATATTAAATAATAATAATAATAATAATAATAATAATAATAATAATAATAATAATAATAATAATAATAAATATTATTAAGAATATTATTCAAAGTGATTGATGGGCTCTGAAATTAGTAAAGTGCAGGCATCTAAACATCTATAGATAGAATACATCACTTTGTTCATTTTCAAACGGTATGTATCACTGTTTTATATTCTCCCTATACGGAGCACTGAATAAAGTCTGTAACTGAACATCATATTGTGTTTTGTCTAAATGCAATTGTAACCTTATGAAGGGTTTTCGATGTCAATGTACACTAGCCAATCACTTCTCGAATCATCAAAATACATTGAAACAACATTGATGCAATGTTGGATTCAATGGGTCGCTTTACATGAGTGTTTGACTTTTCTCGAGACATTTGTGCCTTGTGAAATAAACGTGGACATGGTGCCTTTTTGTGTTTACATGTAAAGCCTCTCTCATTTCCTTTGGAACTACTTTTCCCAGAACGCTATGCAAATGGAGAGGGAGAGGGGGTCAGATTTAAATTAGCCATGCTGACGGCCGGCTTAGATTCTCTTGCTGTTAACAGTGAAAGTCCCCAAAATACTGTTTACATTGAGCAGAGAATTTTCTCTGCTCGTTAAAGATCTGATTTGCTGATGGATAGTGCCTGTTTTTTTATACTTTGTTTTAGTGTTCTCGTCCACACTGCTTTTCACACATCATCATTTTATTTTGAGAGTGGGTTAAACAATTTTCATATTGTGCATTGTATCAATCTGCCTCATCATATCCTCTTCCCTTATGAATAACACCCGAGTCTCTTCATCGCTCCAACGGACGTAAGTGGAGGATTGATACAGGTTTTGCTCAGACATAACTCAGAGAAATTGCATGGGAGTATAGTTATACACATTTAAACATAGTTCTCTATAGTACTTTACAATAAAGTCGTTTTGACTGTTGTTTTGAAAGCTATTTGCAAGTGTATTCTGAAGTGCTGTACAGTAGCTGTAACCAGCTGGATTCACAAGCCCACGAGGCAGTTAATCAAACATTTGTAGTAATCATTTTAAACAGAAACTTGGTAGATGCAATATCCTACTTTGAATCAACGTTGTTTCTATGCCTTTGCCTACTGGGTAGAGTACTTTATTACACAACATTAAACCTGGGAAGCCACACAATAAAACAATCCCTCAGTGTGAGAAATATTCTAATTAGAATGAACCCAGAACCAGCATTTTCTAAATATAACATGTTAAATCACAGTATTACAGTATCTCTCAAAATGATTGTATCTTATCTCTACAATGTATGATTGTATGTAATTGGAATATTCAGAATCATGGCTGATACTACTTACCTTTCCGTTTAACCTACAGATTATATATTACATATATATAATTTCACTTGTAAATGGGGTGCCAATAATTTGTGTTATTATCATTTTTACTGTTTTCATTATGATTTTCATTATAATTCTTGTTTGTTTTGGATCGGCAGGGAGGGGGTTAAATTCCTCCCTGCCAAATATGTGAGAATGTGGCTGGAGCCTTAACTGGTTAATTGTTAATTATTGATTAATTGGGTTCCAGCCACAGACCATAAAAGCCAGGAGGAATCCTTTGTCTGGATGGAGTGGTTTGGTTTGGAGAGACACAGAGTAAGTGTTACCTGGAAATTCTTGGTCAATAAAAGTATTTTGTTTCACTGCATTTTCCTGACTCTGAGTCTTCCCTCTGCGGCTATCCTGTCACAATCCCTCACTATCTAAACAAGCATGTGAGTGACATTCAAAATGAGACCTATCAAAAATATGAACACATGACCTCAATCCACTGTATGCACATCCAAAGATGCTTGAGATGCCTTCATATACACCCAGATTCGGATGACAAAATATGTCCAAATTAAGTTTCATCACATTTAAAAAAATGCTTTTCTAGATATACTGTACGTAAAAACTTAGTTTGACATACGGACCGAAAGACAGATGGACACCCTCCCTCATTTACCCACAGATTCTGATACTCTCAAGAAACATCAGTAAGTTTAATCAGATTCAATCATTTGTACCAAAGAATGTCCCACCTCAGGTAGCTCTGGACTATCTACTTGTGAATCATATACAGTACATGTGACAGGGATGGCTGAACTGGTGACGTCAGGCCATAGAGATACACAGACAAGCAGGCAGGTACTGAGGTGCAAAGGGGCGGCAGCGCCGTGTTTATTTAAACACTAAAACAAAATAAAAGGATCAAACAGAAAAACAATGCTCACAGAGCAAAATAAATATTCAAACAAAAACAAATCTCAAACACAAAATACGAATATAATATGTAGGTCAGGCTGGGCAGTAGCTTTCACTGATCCTACTTTCAATTTTGTTTTGTTCTCTCTCTCTCTCTCTCTCTCTCTCTCTCACACGCACGCACGCACGCACGCACGCATACACACGTTCCTCCTCCGAACACCCACCCAGAGCGCAGAATACTGCAGGCTTTTTTTTATACAACAGCAACAATTAATCAATAAATTAAATCGGGAGATGGCCACCTTCTGCACTAAGTTTTTGTATGATGGGGCTTCCCCATCCACGCAGCCAAACAACAAACACAATGTGGCCCTTTGCCATTTCTATTCATATACATAATAAATCATAACAAGAAAACATTGTATTTTTAAATCCAAAACAAAATACTGGTACATTCAAACCAATACTAACAATAACCCGTTCCCAAACAATACATTTTAAATCATACAGTAACAATCACCTGTGCTAAAATAAACAAATAATACATTTCAACAGCAGGGGTTTTCCTGCCCCCTTTTATATGTGCAGGGCTCTTCTACCGCCCTGCTACAGTACAGTACATTCTGTAAATGGAATTGATATGTTTCAGAGTATTAATTAGTGGTTATTTATACAGTTTCTACGTTTATATTATTAAATCAAAATCAGAGTGTTGTGATATAATTAAACTATAGTCTTCAATTCAACTGTTTTTAGTACATAAGAAGACTTGGTTTATTGGTTTATTAAATTTCCTTCTACACTGAGGGTATAATATATTTTTACTGATTGAAAGACATTATGACTTATAAAAAGTTTTAGTATGCTATACTGGAGTGTAAAAGTGTCAATAAAAGGCAATCTCAACACTAAATAATATTTAGTACTTGCAGGCCTGGGCTGTAGAGTCATAAATACATCAGTCATTGTGCTACCCCGCAGAGGAAAGCAAACATCACATTATTTCATAACTGTTCTGGAAAAAAGAAACAGTTCAACCTGCATCATTTATAGGAAGAGTATATTCAGAAGAAAGCTTTCTTGGTCCCTTAAAAACAGTCTGATCTCTGGGGATCATTAGTGACAAGTCTTCCAACGATGAACAACAAACCTTGGTTGAAGAGCCATCCAAATGAAAGATATTGAAATAAGAGTGATTAATAAGATTTTCCACAGAACTTGGTTTATGACGTAAAATCTATAAAACAATTTCAAATAACCAGCAGAAAAGCACATATTTTTTCAGTTAAGTTGTTAAGATAATGAATGTGAATTAAGTTGATAAAATAATGAATGTGAATTAATTACACGTACCTCATTGAAATGCCAACTGCATACTCTCTTTTTGAACAATAACTTTACCAAATGGCAGTTGGATTTTTATACAGCTTTCAAAAACATGGCCATAAAAACTTGAAAATCTAATCTCAAAAAAAGGTTACAGTGACTGTGGAATGCTGGGAGCTGGTATCTACATCTAAAATAAAATCACTGCAGCATTGAACCAGTAAATAAAGTTGAAGCATTTGCTCTGCTCTTATTTATTTCAGTAACTGAATCCCTCCTCTTCAGAATTTATAACGCTTGTTATAGATATCTTGTTAGATTCATATTTTGTTTTTTTTTCTTTTCCACAAACAATAATAATACACCATGGATATACAGTGGAAAATACAGAGTGGAATTAGTTAAGTAACAAAACAAACCAAATAAATAAAGAAAAAGACTTCAGTGTAAAGAGCTTCAGTTGGTTTTGTGGGATAATATCAATATCTACAACCCACTGCACCTCCACCCTGTGCACTCCTAAAACTTCATGCACCCATTTGTTCTCTCCAGGGAGTTGTTGGGGAAGAATTTATGAGAGTCAATATTTGTAAAATCTTTACACCAGATCCCCTCAGTTCACTGTCAAAATACTGAAGGCAGAGAGCTCCGTTATTAATAAATAAAGGAAATCAGATAGCCATGTATCGAAGGAGTAACAATCAGATTTTTATGGTTCTCCTTGCTGTCATAAAACAAGAGGCGGAATGATAGTATCCCAACAGAGAAAGTGGGATCTCAACCCCAACATTTCAGACAATACACCAACTACACAAGTAGTGATAGATTGGAGGGCAGCCCCACATAAGATGCCAGCATAAGTCAGGCTGTGCTATACCCATTTTGAGAATGCTTGATGGTGTTATATATACTATGTAGGATTTTAAGCTGAATGATTCTTTTTTTCACACATTTGGAAAATATTTCTGACACATTGGGAAAAAACATAAACCTTTCCACATTTGTTCTCATTTGCCCTCTGTAAAAAAAAAAAAAATTCCAATCTTTCTTAGGGTTTGGGAGAGGCCTGTCTGTACCACTTTTAAGAACAATTTATTTAGGCTTCAAGTCCAAATCAGGACTAGTCAGTATTTTATTTTAGTTTTCTTTAATCTCATCAAAAGACAACATATTTGCTCTAAAAGTATTATTTGAATCTCTCTAAAGCAGTGATGTGGAAATCAGAGGGGGGTGGCAGACATGATATACTGTAGGAAAACTGGGAAGAACATTCATCTTGATAACTTCCACTCTACCCCATAATGACACAGACAACCTAGCCCACCTTTTGGGATCATCACACGCAGATTGAAATATCTTTGGGCCATTAATCTTAAAAATTGAAGTTATGGGGGATTTTATAATGATCCCTAGATATTTCATGCCTCCAGGTTTCCATGAGATTGGAACATCAACCAAGTCCCTAGGGTAAGTATGGCTATTCAAGGGTGTTGCCTCAGACTTCACCCAGTTGATTTTGTACCCTGCAGAGCTTCTGCAATACTAAATAAGATTACATGGTAAGTCTCCTCATATTATTTGATGTGGATCATCATTTGATGTGGATCACACCACCTGGTCCAGGTGTACAAGAAATGGAACAACAGAGCTCTAGATTTTGGAAACAAAATTGTCATTGTTTTTTTAAGAAACTTATTGGATGATAGCTGCCCAAATATAAGAGTTCACAAGACTACAAGATTGAAACCTTTGCATTCGTGTTCCAGTATTAATTCTTTCCCATTACTAGTCCAACACAACCTCCATCTTCTACCAGAGGGCACTGGTATCCTTTTTTAAAAATGTATTTCAATAGAATTGTAAATTATCTTTTGATATACGATGTCTGCTGATCTCACTCCAGATAACCAGTTTAGCTGTCACCATTTGAATATTGATGGGCCATTAGATATCTTTTGCAGAGTCTGCAGGAGTCTATAGGAGGCTATGTGAAGAGGTCAACAACATAGAAAATTACATTTTCTATAATGGGATTATAAAAATGTATTTTGCTTCCTCCAGAACTTTGGGAACATTGAAATTCTGGAAAAAAAGGAAGTGAGGAAGGGCTCAACATCTGGGGTAAATGAGTGAGCACTTAACCGTAACCCCTAGCAGCACTAATGCTAACCCAACAGCTTTCTAAATATATATTCCAACTACTAAACAAATGGGGTTCTAAACATCTATAATGACCCAGTCATTATTACAATAGATGTATCTTCCTGTACTTTGTCAATATCTCAGGGCTATTTAATTTGCAAACCTGCTGCGTCTCTTCCTGAAAGTAGGCTTTAATGTAACAGTGAATGCCTTCCCAAGCAACCCCAGTTGCTGTCTTTCATCCTGTAAAGATGACACAAAAAAAACTAACATATTCAGTCTTTGTGTGCCAAAGTCCTGACAGGCCACCATTTTTGAAAGCCTAGTAGAGTGTGACTTGTCAACCGACAGGCAGCTGACATGAAAATAGACTGAGAGCATAATAGAACCCACAGGGCTGTCAGTCTGTTTTGCATGAAAAAAGCACTAACTAAAGTCAAAACTCGGATGTTCTTGGTCGGTTTTGCAGCTTAAAGGAGTATTAACCAATGGCTCTTGCCACCAAACTTACAGAACTTATTTAAAAATAGAGTAGAGAGGCAATTTCCAACGCCTGCCTCATTACATGTCAGTGACTAGTGTTGCAATGGTAGATATTAGTGTGATTAATCACAACCATGCACACCCTGAAGCGGCTTATTGTGATCATAAGATGCCAATATACTGTACATGTATAGAAAAAAGAAGAAAATCAACAAAACCACTTTCTTTTTTGCTTTATACAGATTGCTGTTGAAAGCTCCTGTTTGAAACAGCCATTGTTTCCTTTACTCTACTTTAGTAATACAACTGTAATGGTAAAACTTTTAAACACACTGTACCTGCCTTAACTAGTGGTTCTGCTAATTCAAGCCAGGTTTCATCAAAAGTTATTATTGCTTCCTTATCTTAGAATCACATTGTAACAGGGCAAGCAGCCCTGTACATTGTTTTGTTTGTTTATTTTTAGAACGGGGTTTTCCTCCTCCGCCCCCGTGTTATTTTGTATATTATTATTATTATTATTATTATTATTATTATTATTATTATTATTATTATTATTATTATTATTTATGACAGCGAAGCGCCACATATTTTGTTTATGTACTTAGGACGGCGTAGCCGATTTTGTTTGTTTTGTTTAGCGTGGATGGGTAGCCCCATCCACAGCACTTTTTAATTAATAAACTCGTGCAGATTGTGGCCGAGGGATAATTACTAGCCAGTTAAACCCCTTGGCCACAGTATATAAGCCTGCAGCTCTCTGCGCTCGTGGTGGGTGTAGAGAGGAGAGAGCGAACAGCGAGAAAGAGCGAAAACTGAATAAACTATAATACAGGAACAGTGACAGCGACTGCCCAGCCTGACCTGTATGGTTTATTTATTAGTTGTGTTCGTGATTTGTTTGGTTTACCTGTTTTATTTTGCTCTGTGAGCAGTGTTTTCTGTTTAAACTTTTGATTTATTTTTGCTTAATAAAATGGCAGGCAGCGTCTTTTCTTACTTTAACTGCAGTACTCCCTGGTGTCAGTTTCCCTTCCTGCTTCTGCGTGATGTCACCACCCAGTCACCCTGTCACACACGTACTTCAGCTTTATATTTTTAAAACCAATGAATAAATGCAATTGGTCCCATAGTGACAACACAGGACAAGGGTTAAAAAATGGATGAATAGGACAAAATGGATGCCACAGAACCTTGTAATGTGATTGGTCAGTTCTGTCAGGGAAAGAGAACAAGGAAGTTAAAGAACTAACTGAAAGATCCAAGCATTGTGCAGGTCATGGCAAAGGTTCATGTCTTTGATACACACACTTCTCATAACATATCAGGAATATATGTCTAAGTCTTTATCTTTATTTTATGCAAATAACTTTTTAAACATGTATTCTCAATTTATGAAGAGATTTAATAATACTGTCTGTTCACAGAATTTATAAATAATGCATACAGCAGGTAGCATCACCTCTTTCAACATGTGTGTCACATCTAAGATTTGCTTAGATGTGGCACATTCTTAAACTTATTTTACTTTATAGATTATCACATGCCTAAGTATAAGAAGGTATTATCAGTAGTATTTTAACATTTCTATCCAAAAGTGAATTTAAATGTTGCTGTGTATTAGAATTCAGTTCAAAATTAGATTTCATATAAAAAATGGAAAAGCAATACATTTTGGTAAAATTAAATTCACTATGAAGTAAACCATCATCAAATGCAATTTGCTCTGCGACTAATTTCCACAAACCTCACAGCCAATTAACCCTTATGGAAAAAACATATATTTTTTATATATGGTAGAAAAGTATGATCCATATATTTCATATATAGAAATTGGCCCCTTTTTATATATTTAAAATATATGTTTAATCTGTAATCCATATATTTATTTTATATGGATTACAGACTAATGAAAATATATGGTGCACCATATATTTTCAACATATAAATAAATATATGACATGTTTGTTAAAAGGTTTTGCTTCACATGGCAGGCAATACCAGAATAATGCAGGGAGCTTAGACATGAACTGGAATCTACTACAAGGTTTTATCAGCAAGTTTAAGTAGCTGCCACAGTGCTGCATTCTGTAATTTTAAGGCATTTTTAAAACTGTGTTTCTTATTCTCTATTAAAGTTTACAATTATTATAATTATTAAGAGTCATATACCAAAATACTACACATTCCTATATAGGAATATCAAAAGAATCTTGCAGATGGTTTATAAGCCATACATATCAACCCGATTTAACTTTTTGGTCCGGATATCACATCGGCCTGCCAGATACGTGTTTATGTTGCAGTGAGAGATTCATTTGATAATGTTTGAATCAATGACCAAACAATTTATGGATTTTGTTGATTAGCCTGTTAAGTATGGCTGGATTAAGATGCTCAGTGCATTATTTATTACATTTGAATTTCTTATACATGTACTAGTGGGTAAACCTGTAGGCACCAGAACAGAAAATAGTTTGTATAATGGGAGGTGTTTTATGTAGTTGAATTACAGGGCCTATTCAACACATCTGGAGATACAGTGCATATCATTAGTGACTGTCCATGGACTGAATGCCTTATCTGTTCCCCCAATTCTTTTGATGCTTTTCATGTTCATAGTTGATTAGGCTTTTATTTCCAGAGGGGTTAAATATATCCACAGGCAATCCACCACCCAAGCTGATTTTTTTGCCAATGCAAATTTTTATAATTGATTCGCTTTAAGTTAGTCTATCTTTTTTTTTTTTGGTTCATTAACAGTTCATTTTGCTTGACCAACAACATTTATTTTCTGCAATATTGGTCTCCAAATACTGTCTCCTTGATTGACCGTGTTTTTGTTCCTTGACTTCCAAATACAATCAGTATAGTTATTAAAAATCTCTTCAGCTAAAAGCAATTCAGCTGTAGCAGATGTTTCAATGGGAAGGCTTGAAAGCTGGACCAAGACAAAACTGCTCGGACAAGGCACTAAAACAACGCTGAAACGCCTTGAAAACTATACCACATGATTACTCTGGTGTGTCTTTTAAAAACTTTTGTCTTGGTCTCGGAGCATTTGAATTTGTAAAAACGAATATGCAGACTATATAGGCAGAGTAATCACGTGGTGTAGTTTTCAATGGCCACTTCCTTGTCTTGGTCCGGCTTTCACACACTCTGTTTTAATAAACAGGTAGTATGACAAAAAACTAATAATAATAATGATAATAATAATTGCAGTATTTAATTGTAATCACTTTAACTAAATCAGCAATGCTGAGATCTCAGACTTACATTTTCGCTGTGCCTTAACAGTGCCATAGCAGTATTTAAAAATAATAATAAACATTTTTAATCTCACTAAACAAATGATTAGTCACATAAAATCCTCCACAGCATATACTAATAGATTTCACATTATATTTTTTTAGTTTTATCCAGTCAATTAGGTTTATGTTTTCTTTCTAATTTTATTTAATATTATTTTTGGCAGTCTTTCCTATTTTTCACACTGTCAAGGGCATACTGTGCTTACTGTAACACAATTCCCCTACCACTCTCTAAAGTCCTACTTCTGTCCTTCAGACACAAACTTGATTAAGTGAAATACCCTTTTGCTTCACTACCCTAAAAACTGGCTATATTAAATTATGATTCCTGGAACCCCTTGAGCAGCTCATCGTTTCTCAAGCAACATCAATCTTGCCTAACATGACACACTGCAAGTATTTCTGAACAGTCTACAGCTGTTAACACCATCTGAGATTAAAATCATTAAGAAAAGCAAAGAAAACTTTTGGTCATTTCCTTTTATTTCTTTATCTGATCCATATAGAGTAGCCCAATTGGTCTCAAAAACATATTACTGAAAAAACCCTTACTGTAATCCCATTTGTTAACGGTACACATTAAGCATAACAGACACCTGCATTCGATTATTAAGTTATAATAACTGGTTAGCAATTTTTTCAATGGGTTCATCCAGTTGATGTTTCCTGTAATACACGACCAGTTGATACAGGAAACACGCACTCATTAACACCAGCAACACAGCGCGACCCCAGCGTGAGCTGTCAGAAAGAAATTCCAACTGTACCTCACATAGTTACTGTCTTCTCTCGCTCACTTCTCACCAGAGATTATAAAAAATCCTGCATAGGGTAGTGTGTGATAAATGAGAATTAATTCCCCCCCCCTTGGGGTGGGATGCTTGGATAAACCCCTCAGGCTTCACCCTGTGGGTTTATATAGCATCCCACCCTCGAGTGTGCATTCCATTCTCAATCACACACTACCCATGCAGGATTCTTTATTAATGTGTGATGCAGATTCATTACCGGCTGATGTAGTAACGATTATGTGTCTTCAGCTAAAGACAAAGGCACCTAATAAAAGACCAGACCACTTATGACCCTGCAAATTAATGCTATTATTAACCGAACAATTCTTTTTTTTTGTATGAGCTCTAGCATTATTGCTACATTAGTTGCTTGCTATTTCTTCACATGGGATCACCTTCAACTTGCACAGTGATCCTTAGTCGATCTACAACATATTAAAATGGCAGAATGGTAACTATGACAGCAGAACAATATGAGGACCTCTGAATGAGCTGGTTATTCCCGAGATGCAGTCACCACAACAAAATCAGGTCATCTTCCAGAAGGGTGGTACCCCTCTGCTTGTTGCATTGGCAGTGGTGGACCAGTAATTAGTTTAGGGTTCCCCAATTATGTCCCATGGGGAATTTTGATAATTTAAGGGAACAAAAAGGTGTTCTATTTTTCGAATAAAAAGGTTACTAATGGAATTCCTGTACCCTTTGTTGCTGGACTTAGTAGTAAGAGAATGGCTGTTTTGGTGACAGAGTGACTGAGAGTAACTAGAAGACTAGAATTACATTCACCTAAGAATCTTGTTTTAATGTGGATTTAAACACGATCTAGGGACACTGCTCTATAAAGATTGCTGTAGCTGGTAGAAATCTCGTCCGTTACCTCACAAAGTCATTGGCAAAATACTGTATGTTTTGTCTGTCACAAAAGAAGAAAATGATTAATGCACGAATGTTGATAAATATGTGGATTTGCATTTTTTAAATTTTAAAACAGGAAATTGTGCAACATAACAGTCAGAGTTATTTTTTCAATTAAATACTATTAATGTTGGTATTGAATGACAGTGATACTCGTTGGGACCTTTTACTTTTTCTATCATTCCTTTCATCTGCAGTTTTATGTCAAGTATTGCCTTTTGTTAACTCGAAACACTTAAAATGAAAGGGTTTTGCATTGTTATAGAAAATGTATTGCATAGGAAGCAAATTGTGTTAAAATGTGTTTTTGGTTCATTTTAGTTGTGTGTAAAAATGCTAAATAAAAAATAAAAACAATCAGTACCTGTTTAATAATTTAATAATTTTGGATCCTTTTAGGATCTTTAAACTCTCAGTTCGGTACTCCAGATTTTACAGACAAGCTCAAAGCAGCATTATTTCAATATAACCCAGAACCACAGAAGGATCACAAATTCAATTTTAAGGAAATATATATTTTAAAAAAAAAATCTTGCTCTTTAAGGGAGAATATACCTTTAAACAAGAATACGTATTTTATCAGGTAAGCTTAATGTGTTTCCTGGAGAGCATTTGTAACTGTGGGTGTCATGTGATATACAATCTAAAGCAAGCCTCTTGACTCCCTGAAGAAATCAGAAATGGAGAAAGATGAAAGCTCTTCTTAAAACACCTTCTTCATCTTTTCCAGTTATATTGGAGTTCCCTGTTGACTCCTCTATGTGCTGAAATTCCCAAAACCCACCCATATCACAAATGAGAGTAATGGAATACAGTAAAAGTATACACCCAAGACACAAACCGCCCCTGCTTTTCATTAGAGAAATACCCCTAAGTACGAGTGTACAGGCAAAGCTACAGCAATACTTGAGGCAACTCAAGACAAAAACTAATTGGTTTTTATATATGAAGGTAAATAAAATAGAAAAATACTAAATGGCAGATGAAAGTGCTCCCTGCTATGAATGGAACATGGTAGTAGTAGATATAATATTGTAGCAATACAGATACATAATTGCAAAGAACATCATCGACATAATAAATATGTTTATATTATTCAATACACTAATAGCAAAAACCAGAAAGCACACACATACTATAAGTATACTGCATGACAAAATGACCTTAGGATTAATTATTTGAATTATCTTGGCGCTATCCTTATAGCGCTTTTGAAAACTACCAAAAATCAAATACTCTGACGGAATGGTTTGTAAGCATAGAATACAAAAGATCGATATGTTTGAATGCTACAGCTGTGTAATCATTCTTTCTATAAATACACCTGTTTCATGTGTTCTTTTTACTCTCGTGTTGCCCCTTACACTTGGATATTATTATTTATTTATTTAGCAGACGCCTTTATCCAAGGCGACTTACAGAAACTAGGGTGTGTGAACTATGCATCAGCTGCAGAGTCACTTACAACTATGTCTCACCCGAAAAACGGAGCACAAGGAGGTTAAGTGACATGCTCAAGGTCACACAATGAGTCAGTGGTGAGGTGGGATTTGAACCGGGGACCTCCTGGTTATAAGCCCATTTCTTTAACCACTGGACCACACAGCCAGCCTATATATTTATCTTACATGATGATTCAGCATTTTCATCACAACTTAAGTTGGAAATCCAGGCCATTATCTTTAAGTGTGTGGTCTGTGGGAGTGAAACAGTACAGTTTGACTGGAACTCGTAGACTATGAGATGTTAATCAAATACATTTTCACTCACAGTATCTCAAATCCATCTACAGAGTTATTATAATTACCGGTAATTGAACTAATCATAGTACATTATTTTCTTACAGAGTTTCACTGTTGTACCCTTAGCTGAAATTTCATTAGAGAATAGGAGACACAGTATTAAGACGAGTTCCTGAGAGGAGCAGGTACTACAAGGGTCTGTGTAAGATGACCTAGCTAATTTTGTGCATGACTGTTTAGACGTCAAGCGTGGACAGATTCTAAATCTGGATGAGACTCAGAACAAAGCAGTGCATGACAACACGTTAAGTAAAATTATTTTGAACAAGATAAAGAAGCCTTATACGGTAACCCAAAGTGCATTTTACCGCATGTTACAATGCAGCCGTAACAAAACAGAAAATGAATAGAGCCCGAAACAGTTTCATTCATGTCAAGCAGGTAAAAACAGATGGGGGCTTGAGAATCGTAATACAACTGGAGGTTTATATAGACCCACATGGTTTCTTTTAGTGGAACCCTTGTTGTTGTGTTTAGGTTCCATACAGAACCATACTGAACATGGAGGGTTGTATATGAGTGGTATACGAGTCTCCTGCAGTAAAGCTCAGTGTTTTTATATTGGGTTAGGGTCAAATGGTTCTTTCATTATCTAATGTAAACCCCTCTTTTATGTAGTATACGAGAATGGTTTTATGTAGACTCCTAACGCAAAAAGGATTCCCGAGGAATGGGGAAGGAACCGTTTGTTCAATGTATACAGAACGCATGTAACAAGTCATTTTGTTCACACATGTGTAGCGGGCTACAGTTCTGTAATTGTTTCCTCTTCTTTGCACCCATTTTATTGATGATTAATTAATAAATACCACTGAAGTATTAAATGCAATCAAGTATCTTATCCTTTAACACTGTGTTAAGATGATGCGTTTTGAAGAGAACATAAATCATGAACTGTGTTAATCACAAGGAAAGCAGAAATAAATTATGTGAATCAAAATACAAAATAAGAAGCCCATTAGTAATAAATAATTATACTTTAAAGGTTACAAACTCTAATGATTTATTATTTTTTAATTTAGTAAATATTTGTCCCATTACCCTTAAAAGCATGGTTAAAACAGATCAAAGTGTAATAAAGCATAGGGAAAACATGGTAAAGCTCAGAGAGGTATAGTAAAGCATATTAATAAACATGGCGAATCATGAAAAGCTATGGTGAATACAGACTATAACAAGAGGAAAGGCATGGGAAAACTGCTATGTTCAGTAATTAGATGAACATTAAAAACATGTGAGTCATCTGAAAATCAACTAATGGTTACTTCACAGTTCTCAGTACTGTAACCAATGACAACCATTTGATTCATTAATAGCTGTGAAGAAAATACAAGTACAAAAAATCATTGTGCTGCTAAAATGATTTTATTTCTTTCAAAATCCTTTGCATGTATAACTCATATACTGAGTTAAAGGATGGGGACTTTACACGGGCTACGGCATGATATTTAGAATTTGTTTTGTTTGTTAGTCTTGAAATTAGACTAGAGTTGCAACTTCAGGGGCAACTTGTTTTCAAGTAAAAATGTATGTCACTGACGAAGCAATCTTTTTTGAGAGGTACGCAAGTTGACTCTGCTGCTGAATGTGCCTTGCTGTTGCTATAGTAACAAGCTGGTAATGTCATGTTTGATCATTTATAATACAGGTTCTGTTCATGAATCGATTCTGGACAGATTCCGTACTACTGCTGGCAGGGGACATGAAAACCTTTCCAAGCCTCCCTCTCAACACAACAGCAATCCTACAGCCCTCACTAATGATAATTTAGAAGGTGCCGATGTGCCCGTTAACACAGCGTTCACCACAACTTTTGACTTTGTTGCCAAGTACTGTATAAACACCTTAATCAACAAATTAAATATCAGCTGTGCCAGAGAGAGCTGAGTCCATACTGGGTTTGTTTTATTGATGCTGATCAGACCTGGTAGCTCCTTGAGGTAAGTTATGGCCTGTGGTAAGTGGGAAGAAACAGGTAATAAGCATAATCTCTTCCTCATTCACAGTATATATCTGACTACTGATCAAGAGCATGCATGAGCAGCCACTGATTATGAGACAGCTGTCAAGCACTGTGTCTGCAACAAGAATTGCTATGATGGATACATACATTTAAATAACGTACCAACTAGAGAAATTCAAAAGTGTGCTTGGAACATAAGCCACAAAATAGATTGATTAACATTAGGATTGCAATGCAAATGCTTGGACTAATAGTTACAAAGAGTGTAATTAGCACATTTCTTTCTTTCTCGGTTTTAGCAATTACTGGCAGTGCATTAAGTGAATAGCTGGAGATTTAAATGGCAAAATAATTAATCTTTGAGCAAGTTAATGGACTTATTGTCTTTTACTTATTTTAATTGTTTGTGGTGACAGAAACTCCAGCGGAATTAGATGATAAGATGACTAGCTCAGCAAATAATGCCATAATAAATATGGAACTGCTTTTCTGTAAGACAATTAACTGCAGAATGGACTCAAGGGGGTTTCCAGATCTCATTTCAGAGGACTGAGAAATGAGCCTGCTTCTATTTATATTTGTATTAACCCAAACAAGCAAAAAATATATTTCCCAAATGCCAAATTCATTAGAACAAAGAACAATGTAATGATTACTGTACCATGAGTTTTAATGACTGTATGTAACATATTTTACAGTTTGAAGGTGTTGTATTAATAACATTTATAAAAAATGTAAGACAATGTATATATTTATTTATTTTCAATATCAGAATGTTCCAGCTGTAGGTTAAATTCTAATCTTCAGTTTGAGTGAAGTGCATACAAAACATAAAATAATATAGGAAAACAAACATTCAACATAAACTATGCTTCATTTTGCTTTTGCTTTGTGCCCTTAAATGCATTTATTATCTTTGCACATTCTAGGATCAGCAACACAAACATAATGTAGCCTATCAGATTATAGAGTGAATGAAGGAAAAATCATTACAACCTGTAGTAGGCCTATAAGGTCAAATGTTTGTAAACATATATAGTTTAATAAAAATGATGTATCAGATTTTCTCCCACCCTACCCGCCTCCTCCCAAACAAAATAATCTACCTACATTTGTTATTCATCTTATTTTCTTGAGAGTACCTATTAGTTTCTATTGGAGAGTACCTATTATTATCCAGCTCCTTTTATCTCAGTAATTGTACATGTGGCAGGGCAGAAGCCCTGCTGTTGTAAATAGTGTGTGTGTGGGAATGTAAGGTTGGCAGGAATGGGGTTAAATCTATCCCTCCAGAAATCACAGGTGTGTCCATTCCCCAATTAGGTAACAGCGCTTTTAAACTGCAGCTTTCTCTCTGAGTCTAATTCCTGCAGGTAACCGTCTCTGAGTCTAATTCCTGCAGGTAACCAGCCTGAGCTGTGACACTACCCTGTCACAGTATATAAATATAAATTGTACCTTCAGTTCCCTCCTAACAGGTGAAACATCCCGCATTATATCTCTTCTCCCATTTTGCGGCACCATCAGGAATTGTTTGATTTGATACTGTGTAATAGAAACTGCAAACGAGAAGGCTGCACAATTCTCATAGTGTACAGTACATCTGCCTTAGGAATTTATCAACTACCAATACTTTAACAAATTTGTAACAACAATATAACTACAAGTAAAGTACCACTTTAATTCTGTTAATGTAAATATCATGTAGTTTCTCATGTGGTTAATGTATTTACACTTTCTGTAGACCTCCCTTTTTAGTATTTGGTTATTCATTCCCAATCAAACTGAAATTCCATCTGTCAGATTGCTAAACAACATTACATAAAATATTCTGTTTAGTTCCTTAATGTGAGTAAACCTTTTCCACTGCAGCAGTTTCATCTTCACAGCTCATCTGCCAGTTTGCTGCCTGAATAGTTTTGTTTTTTTCCTAAGCAGAGCTTCTCCAGCAACACATAGTAAACTGATACACAAGCTAACACATATAAAACACAACTGGCGATTATATATGTTTTGATTTTGCACAATTCAAATCAATGTCGTTATTTAAAGAGCCAGTATCATGTCTATACAAGTTATAACACCTGCATGATGTACAGTATTGGACCTTGTTGTGTTGTTCCCTATCTTCCTGGATCACTTGAAATAACTTGCAATACTTATTCGGCATTATGAACTGCTTCGGGCAGCTCCGATCTGTCCTGAAGCTTGGTGCTATTGTTTATATTTTGGCTGCAGTTCTGCAGTTAGTCTTCATTCCTTCTGGCACTGTGCACCGTGGTAAATGTCAGTAGATGCACCTATTATTCTCACTCAAGAGTCCCCTGAGCTAAGTCACACAGTATCTGCTCATATTTTATTGCATCATTGTGGTCCCCATGGCTTATTCTGTGCTAGTACCAACATTGAAAACGCATCTAGATAACCCACAGCCTGGGTGGATATACACACTATGCCTTTATTCCTGCTCTGTATATTGCCAGGTTTTAATCAGAATATTATATTTCTTTATTTTATTTTTTTTACTTTTGTATTGCCTGCTTTGTTCCTGAACGACAGTATTTAAATGTCCACACAGAGACCTCAATGTGTGTAGAGTGTGAAGAAAGTGGATAATTAGTCAGCACAACACATAGCTGAACTCTACATCAGGATGAAATTAAATCAACTTGAAACAACGGCATCAAAAACATAACAGGGTATTTTGGTGTTATGCATCTGAAACAAAAACACATTGGAAATGTGAAAAAATAAAATACATTTAATTTTTTTAAGTTTGCAATATAAACCGTATGTGGGAATCAAACCCATGACATGCTTCCAGTGCAGCTTGCAATGCAGAGGCCCTCGCTTTGCCATACAAAGTTTGTCCTTCCATTTTACAACATTTGCAAGTAGTATAAAGTTACAGTTTTAACAAGTAACGACAAACCGAATTTTGTAAATAATGATTACGTGTTATCCCGATTGTATTGAAAGCTTTCATCTGATTTTGCAAACTATCATGATAAGCTTGATCCGTTCATTTAGTATATTGTAACGTTTTCATGTTTAGGAAGTAGTACTGAGGGAGACAGTGTTGAATTCTCAAAATGTTTGTTTTATTGAAACTACAGAGAATTCCTGTCGGGCCGGAATTCACGACACCAAAATAATAACCCTACGTTTTAGTCTTGGCACTTTCACTGCATATTCTCTCTGGTCACAGCTCACACGCTCGCTCAGTCGCACACACAGTTTCTCATTCAAGTTCAGCGCTGGACCGTCTCGTCCTCAGGTTCATGCACCCCTTATTATATAACCTCCCATCGTTTCCTGCCGCTGTCTGGCTCATCAACCAGTCACATCCATGCTCTGCAGCCCCCAAAAACAGCACCACACATTCTCTGCACTCATTCACTCACTCCCCTTCCCATGCTAAGTAACGGCATGTAACATAAAAACAGACGAGACAATCTGAACAGACAGCAAGTCTGCAACAAAGCAATTGCCCAGGTTGTTACAATATATTTTTAATTTGAAAGTAAAATATATGAAAGCATGATGACCTTTATGTACAAAAATCTTCACTATTATACAATTGCAAAAGAACTGTTGAGTATTTATTTTCGTTTCATACAGTATTAAATGGCAGTGTTTATATCTGATAGTGAAATTTATGTTTTACTTTTACCAAATATATAGGCTAATATAGCTAATTCCCAGGAATGAACATTACTTTAGGTCCAGTGGGGACCACAAATAGCGTTACTCTCATCAACCAGTATCGAGAGGAAACTGTACTTTCTTGCGCCAATAGGGACCACAGTGAACGTTACACTGACAGGAATCCAACATTTTCAGAGATCAAGATCAGACTCTCAGAAGACTCTCAGAATGATGAGGTGGTTTGTTTTGTTGTTTTCTCAACTAATCATGTAGCACTGACAGTTACACTACCGTTCAAAAGTTTGGGGTCACTTAGAAATGTCCTTGTTTTCCATGAAAACATACATGAAATGAGTTTGAATAGGAAATATAACAAAATGAATAGGAAATATAGTCATTGACAAGGTTAGAAATAATGATTTTTAATTGAAATAATAATTGTGTCCTTCAAACTTTGCTTTCGTCAAAGAATCCTCCATTTGCAGCAATTACAGCCTTGCAGACCTTTGGCATTCTAGTTGTCAATTTGTTGAGGTAATCTGAAAAGATTTCACTCCATGCTTCCTGAAGCACCTCCCACAAGTTGGATTGGCTTGATGGGCACTTCTTACGTACAATACGGTCAAGCTGCTCCCACAACAGCTCAATAGGGTTGAGATCCGGTGACTGTGCTGGCCACTCCATTATAGACAGAATACCAGCTGACTGCTTCTTCCCTAAATAGTTCTTGCATAGTTTGGAGCTGTGCTTTGGGTCATTGTCCTGTTGTAGGAGGAAATTGGCTCTAATCAAGCGCCGTCCACAGGGTATGGCATGGCGTTGCAAAATGGAGTGATAGCCTTCCTTCTTCAAGATCCCTTTTACCCTGTACAAATCTCCCACTTTACCACCACCAAAGCACCCCCAGACCATCACATTGCCTCCACCATGCTTGACAGATGGCATCAAGCACTCCTCCAGCATCTTTTCATTTGGTCTGCGTCTCACGAATGTTCTTCTTTGTGATCCGAACACCTCAAACTTAGATTCATCTGTCCATAACACTTTTTCCAATCTTCCTCTGTCCAGTGTCTGTGTTCTTTTGCCCATCTTAATCTTTTCTTTTTATTGGCCAGTCTGAGATATGGCTTTTTCTTTGCAACTCTGCCTAGAAGGCCAGCATCCCGAGTCGCCTCTTCACTGTTGACGTTGAGACTGGTGTTTTCGGGTACTATTTAATGAAGCTGCCAGTTGAGGACCTGTGAGGCGTCTGTTTCTCAAACTAGACACTCTAATGTATTTGTCCTCTTGCTCAGTTGTGCACCGGGCCTCCCACTCCTCTTTCTATTCTGGTTAGAGCCAGTTTGCGCTGTTCTGTGAAGGGAGTAGTACACAGCGTTGTGCGAGATCTTCAGTTTCTTGGCAATTTCTCGCATGGAATAGCCTTCATTTCTCAGAACAAGAATAGACTGACGAGTTTCAGAAGAAAGTTTTTGTTTCTGGCCATTTTGAGCCTGTAATCGAACCCACAATTGCTGATGCTCCAGATACTCAACTAGTCTAAAGAAGGCCAGTTTTATTGCTTCTTTAATCAGCACAACAGTTTTCAGCTGTGCTAACATAATTGCAAAAGGGTTTTCTAATGATCAGTTAGCCTTTTAAAATGATAAACTTGGATTAGCAAACACAGCGTGCCATTGGAACACAGGACTGATGGTTGCTGATAATGGGCCTCTGTACGCCTATGTAGATATTCCATTACAAATCAGCCGTTTCCAGCTACAATAGTCATTTACAACATTTGCAATGTCTACACTGTATTTCTGATCAATTGGATGTTATTTTAATGGACAAAAAATTTGCTTTTCTTTCGAAAACAAGGAAATTTCTAAGTGACCCCAAACTTTTGAATGGTAGTGTATATATATAACACAACACACTTGCAAACTGAAGGTTATAGTTTCATTAAATCCCAAGAATGCTAGACCTTTTTATATATTTATATTATATAAAAAAGATAATTCTTGCAGGCAAATGTTCCACTTTATAATAGAAATTGTAAGACAGCAGGGAGGGGGTAAAATCCTCCTTGCAGAAAAACATGTGCGTAGGCACATTTTGGGTTTGTTTTGTGTTAATTGTTTAATTCATTGTTTAATTATTTGATTTAATTATCCCCTGCACCTGGTGGTAATTGAAAATTAGAGCCAGGTGCAGGGTATTTAAGGAGTGCAGTCAGTCTGCTCAGGGCTGCTGAAGAGTGTAGAAGCCTGACTGTGCTGGTGTGTGGGTACAGTCGTAATAAAAAGGAAAAGGTAGTGTAGAGCCTTTTGGTGTGTGTTGTTTTGTTTTGTGCAACAGGTAAACAGCTTAGCTGTCCTGTCTTTAGTTTAGGTTCCTTATTTGTGTATTAGTTATTGCTCAAAGAAGAGCTAGGTGTTTGTTTTATGTATTTTTGTTTTTTTGTGTTGTTTCATTAAAAATAGCGCATCTGCGTTTTAAAAAAAAATCCATTTCTGTGCCTGGGTCAGTGTATTTAAAGGGGCAACGAACCGCGGAGAGGTGCGATTCTATTACAAAATAAATCATTTAATATAAATGATATAGACGTCCGTCACAATAAGTGCGTTCCCTAGTATAATACCATGTTGACAAAACAAGTTAACTGTCATTAAACTCGGATGTCCTGTAATATACATATGCATGGATAAAAGGGCCTGGGGTCTGCAATAATCTGCAAAAAAACGGGAGAAAAAGAAGGAAATTTTTACCTTACTTTGGTGACAGTTCTCTTACTGCATGACAGGTATTGCCTTTTTTCTACATTTCACCTAAGAGTGCTGGGAACTACAAACTAAAACTGAAATGGTGCTTTTGACTGATTTACTTTTGCTGCGCCAATACCCTGAACACACATAAACTGTCCTTGCTGTATAGAGAGTCTCTGGCAGTCCTCACTGATAACTTGGCGTGAGAAACTACCACTCCTCTCAGTTGCCTCTTGTGTAATATTAATCTACATTACCTGCATGTCAGATTAAAAGGCCATAACGGTACTGAGTACTATTAATAAACACACATTAGCATTTAATAACTGTTTAGCAGATTAGAGAAATGATTTATGTGCATACGTTAGTTAGCCTTTAATAGCCAAACTTATCTTGTATTAAGCTATGCTCCACAGAGTTGTAATATGAGCCAGAACTTTCAATTGTCCTAAGCATTATGATTTGAACTGATAATAACATCTGTCACCCTTTGTTAACACATAAGATCAGTTAGTGAGGGAAACATGAATCTTAATACTTGCTGCCCTAAGGAACAAGACAGAGAAAAGAATAGGCTCCAGGACATGGATTAATTGAAGCAACCTAATAAGACAGTTGCTCTAATTATTATCTCTTGTTTGATAGATGGAGTTTTTTACTCTTCATCTTTCTTCCAGCATACTGAGAAACAAAGCCATTATTGACGGCTTCTCTCGAAGAATTTAATATGGAAAATACAAAAGTATATAAATGTCACTCCACATAGGCCCCAGGGTAAAAACATTTGACATAGAGCAGTTACTAGATCTTTCAGCAATGCCAAGTATTTATAAATACATTTATAAATACATTTTTGTTGACTTTACTTCAGACATTTCTATTGTTCTATTCTATTGTTTCCCCCTTCCATTTAAACATTAACTTTAAGGCTGTTAGGTGTAAGAGGAAAACTGACTCCCAGGATAAACCACTGAGACATGGTCGAGTTGTAGCGAGGAAGATGTTTTTCTGACTAAGGCCGCAACATACCAGATGCGATGCGATTTTTCATCAGGCGACAGAATACTTTCACAGAGACATGACCACACACCTGAAGTGACACAGACATGATGTGACAGATTTGAAAACTGCCAGATCTATAAAACTATTAAAAATTGCTATTGACAAAACTATGATCAAGACTGGTACATATTCATCAACATGATGTGGAAATTACGAGTGTCTTCTCTGAGGGTATTTCAACATATATGGCAATAAATCATACATACCAGACTTATCCAGTTCCTTGAAATTGACTCCCATATATTATCTTTCATCTCTGTATCTTTAGAATTGCGATGATCTTTGTCATAAAGCTCTGGGTGTTTTCAACGGCAAGTATTAATTTGACCATCGTCATTTTGGTTTCTTCCTCACCCTGGTGGACAACATGCATTGAAGCTGTTCTCTGTTTGCTTAATTCCCAAGTTGTCAATTCTATTTATTTCGCATCACTCCATTGTGTCGCCCTGTTGTCGCCCCTGCATCACCTGTCATGTGAAAGATATTTATCAAAAGTATAGGTGCTATTAATTTTGTGGCATCACTGCACATTTTCGCTTGTTGCATCACGTCTGGTGTGTAGGGGCCTTTAGACACACCCACCCCTAAAATAGCAATTACGCAACAAGTGTTTTCAAAATACCCTTTTTCATCAATATTCATCTACAGTAATGCATATACATGCTAAAAAAAGTCCAGTAATTGTCAACAATAACAAGCTGTGTTGGTTGAAGTTGATCATTTCAGATTCTTTTAAAAACTGTAATATCATTTTTTTCATTTTAATGTCCAATTTGACATTTTAATGTGACTTATTTGAGTGGATGAAACCCTGTGACAAAAAAAAAACTCTGAAATGAGGGAATAGCAAAAGTAAGAAATATACAGAAGGAAAATAAAATAGCAACATTTTTAATGTGGTACTTAAAATTCTGTAAAATATTGAAATTGATACTGAGAAATTACTGAATGTCCCTTTTATATGGTTCTTTTCAGAGAAAATGCTGTATTTCACAATTATTTTAAATGATAGGGACTGCATTAAGCTACTGCATACCTGGTATTATTACAGTGTGTTATCCAGAATGCAGTATAGGTTTGCTTTCACTTGGTTGACCGGTGTTCTCTGCAGTCAGATAATGGCATTTCTGTACCGTCAAGTGATTTCATAAGTGATTCACACCACTGGTTCACATTAGATGAGACTGGTTAGCATATTTGGTTTCAGGAGATGAAATGTTCAATAAATGAGAAACTCTGAAGTCTGGAGAAGTGTGTTACATTTCCCATTTTAAATGTGTTACCAGTTTTAATAGAAAAGGAGACATTTAAAAAAAAAACGATACACCTCTTGTAAAATGATTACTTATTGGAATGAGTATTTCCATTCCAATAAGTGAATCCTGGAATGTACAATGTAGCCCTACACATTAAAGCATTAATTATATTTCTTAAGCTGCCTGAACACAGAGCAGTGTTTCATATTACATTTGATACTCAATCCACAATTAAACAAGTAAGGCTGGACTGATGCCTCCTTTTTACCATTGATGCATCGTTTGGAAAGAGCCCCACTAGAATTGAGTGTGTGTTAGAGAGCAGCATTGTGGGTGAGGGACCTCCTTGTAAAGCAGAAGTAGCGCACACCAAACATGCTCACCTTTCATTTTTTAGTTTTGTTTTAAACGTTGTATTTTGGTACACTCTGAATTGTAAAGCTCTAAAAGTAAAATAACCTGCAGTTTTTGAAGTACTACCTGCTTCTACTCGCCTTCGTTTGTAAGCTTGTTACGATATCAGTGCCGGTAGCTCAGTGGTGGCGCATGGTATTGCAGCTCCATGCAACAGCAGTATTGTGTTTTTTGAGTGCTGTAAATAAATAAAACCTGTGTGTCTGACGGCTGTTGCAACCACAGCACTTTGACTCTCTCACTGGAAACCCCCACCCCTTTTACAGGCCCTTTCATAATTGAAACAGTGGCGGTATTTACATTTGTCACTGTTTCGATGGGTAAATAAGGCACAATAGACAGGTAATCATTTCTTATAATTGTGATCCAGATCATATTCCAGGTCATCTGATGTATAACATGCAAAATGGTATGTTTGGGCTTCCAGCAAACATTTTTTCATGGCTTTGATTTATTCTGAAGACATATCTATTACATGTTCTGTGAGTTAATTATACAGTAATGCTACCGTTGCATAATGATAGCATTTTGTTATGTGTTCTGACTTCAGGTTAGGTGTGCCCTTTAGATTTAAGGTGTAATTAGATTTGTAACTAAATTTCATGGTAAGTTATCCCAGAAGGTCTTTTTTTAGAATAATTTTAGTGTGAACAAATGATGTGTAAGCAAAGCAAAATAATACATATTATTAATACTAGTATTTCAATATTAACTAGTCTTATATGTTTCTCTGATAACAGACTGTGATGGGGTACACCTCGTCCCTGTATTATTATTTGTATATTTTGTATTATTATTATTATTATTATTATTATTATTATTATTATTATTATTATTATTATTGTTGCATTGTGGTTTTATGCAGGCGGACAAAGCCGTCCGTCTTAGTTATTATTTGAGATGACGGCGAAAAGCCGTGTGTTTGTTTCGTTTATTTATTTAAAAACCTCGTGCAGCCGGTGACCATCTCCCGAGTTAATTCATTGATTAATTGTTGCTAATCGGGAGATGGTCACCTGTATAAAACCTGCAGCTTTTCTGCGCTCTGGGAGAGAGAGTTCAGGGTGTAAGGAACGAGAGAGTTAAGGAGAGAAAGAGGTTAAAAAGAAACAACTGCTATTGTGCTGGAACAGAGAGTTCAGGGTGTAAGGAACGAGAGAGTTAAGGAGAGAAAGAGGTTAAAAAGAAACAACTGCTATTGTGCTGGAACAGCCAGCACAATATTTGTGAGTACAACTGTTTGTGGGTTTGTTTTGTTTGGCCAACGTGCCCTTTTGTTTGATGTAAAGTGTTTTGTTTATTATTTGATTTATTATTAAAACCGAGCGCAAACGCGTCTCGTTTCCCCTACCTACCTTTGCTGCCTTTGTTTTGTGTTGCTTCTTTCTGGTCCGTGACATCAGCACTGCAACCACTCTGCCACACAGACCCAAAGATTGTGTTCCACCATTGGAAACAGCAAAAAAAAAAAAAAAACATTATAGTAGCAGAGCTAGTACAGATACTTACTAATCTATGAGGAAATGTTATTTTTTTAAATTAACAACCATGTAATGTTTTCCTCAAAGAGCATGACAAGAACTGAAAATTGCAAATAAAATAAATACTGGTAGCGGGCCATAACATGGGATCAAGCTAAAAATATTGACAGATTATAGCAGCTTGACTCCACCCCTGAAAAAAAGTGGAGAGGTGAGTGCGAAAAAACAGGTGAGGCCCCTTCACCCTGGCACACACTCTCAGCAGAAGAGAGGGTCATTGGAATATTAGGGATGTCTGTCACATATGCTCCCTCTTCAAGATGTTCACATTCATGTATTGATAAGAAACCATGTCAAAGATACTGTGGACCCATCTTCCGATGCCCTCTGTCGCTGCAATTGTCTCAGCCTATGTCTTAAATACACAGCATACATTAGAGCAGCCATGTTTCTCGAAGTTCAATGAGGGAAATGACTGTGGTCCTCCTGTCTTATTTACACACCAGGTAAATTGGTGACAGTGGAATACGACAGGTAATAATACGACCAAGCCTGGTCGTTCTGAACTGTCATTTCAGCATTTTGCATAAGTTATTTATTATTTGTTCATTTTGTATGTTACAGACATGTTATGGTATTAATAGAAAAAAAACACATATATTGTGTTAGCAAGAAATAAAATAGAACAACATTTCACTTTTCTTTTTTTATTAATGTGTTGTTTTTTATGATTATTAGGGCTTCAATATTATAATAACCGTCGGTTTGACTAGCACATGTGTAGACCCGCGGGATGGCCAAAGTCAATATGATGCTCTCTCCAGAATCCCCAGCTAAAACCGGCAACTTTGCACAGCCAGGAAGCGAACCTGCGCTCCCCTGACTCACCCTGCAAATTGCAAAGCATTTTTCCTTTGTTTTGCCATTGGAGCAGCCTACCAGCATGACTGCCCTAACTCGAAGTGCACCCACTTTCAATTACATTACTGTAGATGTATGTCACATCACTTGATCAACCTAATTTGCATTGTTATGGAGATTACTGTCTTCTGAGTGGATAAAATCTGAGATGAAGTTTAGATTTTTGTACTGGTGAGGGATACGGTTGTACTGTGCCCTGTTATCAAAAGATAACAGGATGTGGAATCCCAGTGAAAGTCTATGGTAGAGAGAATCCCCAGTAATTCATGAAAAACAAAGTGAATAATTCAGAGCACATAAAAATACATTGCTTTAGCAATTACAATACCCATGTATTTAACAGAAAGCAAACTAGCAATGGGAGTGAAATTTCATTTTGCTTACAGAGCTCAGAATGTATTTTCAGGTCTGAGTTAGGATTTTGGACATGCTATGATAATTAATCTCATCTTAAATGTATCTGGAATATTAAGCGTATAATTATAATGCTGAAGTGTAGACACAATGGGCTGAAATTGTAGTCAAATGGATTTAAGCTGAACTAATTTAATGGGAATTTTGGTTGTATTTCTGGCAGGAGAATCCGCCCACTAATCAACACATCATCTCCAAATGCATAAAGGCTCTGTGGGGCTTTCATTCATGTCATTTCTTTTGTTTGGCAGCTCCATCACACGACGGGCCGAACAGGGGGTTTCACTACCTGAGTGCTGAGCAGTTCATATTTAGTTTCTGCAGGGTGCGTGGCAGGCTGGAGAGGCTGGGCTCTCCCTCAGTGTAGTCATGCAATGGGGGGTGGGCCTGTGTCTCAGCAGTTACTTTTCAGGCTGTTGTGTTAACCATTCATCATTTTCATTTTATCCAGTCATTCATTCTTTTCTGTCTTTTGGGGGCTGGTGGCAGTGTGCCACTGTGTGTTCTGCATAACCATTCATCATATTCATTATCCAGTCATGGTTTTGCTGCTTTGTCTTTTAGGGGAGGTGGCCCACGCCACTTCCTATCTGCAGTACTAGCCTACATGATATTGTTCATGTGTGCGCTAGCCGGCCAGCATTGCGGGTAGCTGTCGAGCACCCAGGGATAAGGTCTCCGCCAAATTCATCATCGTCATTAATTCGTCTGTTCAATTGCAATTCAATTCATTCACATTGCAGATTCTCCATCCTGAAATTAGTATTTCAGTTTTTGCAGTTTATCTTTTTATTGTGAGGAAATCCAACTTGTCATTGTTATTTGTAACTTGATAAATTACATACATGTGCTGGTGTGGGTGCATTTGTCCACATCAGCACAAAACAGATTTAAAAGAAGACCAAAATTGCTACACAATGGAAGATTTTAGATGGTTGATTATAAAACTTGTGGTTTAGTACATCACATAATGAAATTCAAATATTGAATAACTACCCCATTGAATAACAAAGTAAAACCAAAACAGTCTGTCAGCCTTGTCCGTTAGAAGTAAATAGTTACTTTCTCTTTTATTTTCCAGATTTTTCTGAATACATTTTAAAGACTCAAAGGAAATCGTGATTAATTGACTCTCCTAGCTGTGTGCAGAATGACAAAACACCAGATTTGAAAACAACCCAAAGCCAGTGGTTAAACATTGATTTTCTTCGACCAGATAGATTATTATTATTATTATTTATTTCTTAGCAGACGCTCTTATCCAGGGCGACTTACAATTGTTATAAGATATCACATTATTTTTTTACACATTATTTTTACATACAATTACCCATTTATACAGTTGGGTTTTTACTGGAGCAATCTAGGTAAAGTACCTTGCTCAAGGGTACAGCAGCAGTGTCCCCCACCTGGGATTGAAGCCACAGCCCTCCGGGTCAAGAGTCCAGAGCCCTAACCATAGTCCTATCACCAGGAAACTTCAAAATCTACACAATAGATTCATCTTTATTTAAAGTGTGCTTTATTATTTACTATTTGCTTTTGTAACCACCTGTGTGATTCAGGGGGCTCTCCCCCCCTACGTCCTACCAGAATATCTGTCAATTTTCCTGTTTAAACCCAGTCACTCCCTGATTCTTCATCTTGCTCTTTAGTTTGCATATTGTCAAACCAAATATCTGTGACCAGGAACCTTCTGAATGGGCCTCTCTACCTTCCAAGTTTAATAAAATGAGTTGTAATGCTTGTGGGACTAGGATAGATTTGTTTTTGTATTGCACAGATTGATTTATGGCTTGTGTAATTCATTTCCAAGTGATTAATCATATCAGCATATTCATGATTTATTAGTGGGTGTTTAGTGGTTTGTCTCTACAAACCAGCCTCTCCAGTTTGTAGTATTAACATTCATGGATGCATGTCTTCCACCTGTTTACTGTTTGTCACAACAGGTTAAGAGACAGGGGAACCCAGGCATTGCAACATCTTATTCTTAGAGACTTGCATGGCTTTTCCTCAGATTAAAATGCTGTAGTGAATAGAGAAGACACTTCAACTGATTTTGTTTCTGTTGTCATGTGATTTATTTTCAGATGAAAGAGATGCATAAGGCAAACTAATGTAGGTCTATATAACCTGACTGTAAACATACAAACCATTCTAAATAATGCATACAAAACAATGGTGGATATCTAAAGCACCTTTAAATATTCTGTTATCAAACCTAACAGGTAATTTTGGCCCAAGTAATATGAAATGCTGCCAGTTTTCTTTTTCTGCAGCCATAAAGAGTAAGAACTTTATTGCTGTCTGTGAAAGATTTCTTAATGCTGTCCATAATGTAAGTCTGCTCCATCTCTAGACCCTCAAAATATCATAATCCAAATCTGTTATAAACTGATAACAACTCAGAAAGTACAAATGATGTTCTATTGGTTCTTGGAAGATAATGCTGCCTGACCCCCTGGGTGTAAGCTGGAAGCATTTTTTGAATAGGTACTACAAAAAAAGATGTCATTTGGTAAGACAGCTTATAAGATAAGGAATAAAACATGTCTGCCAAGCTGGATACATTGTTGTAGCTTAACAGCAGAAGTACTGTAAATACACCCTACTTTAAACAGCTGTGATCGGAATAGCTTTGACAACTTACAAGCACTCATGGACAAACATCTCTAAATCCGCCCAAAGAAAGAAAAAATGCTCTGCCTCCTAAACAACGAGTACATCTTTGATAATGTCTGGTGCTCTATTTGTAACACTCTGCTGTTTATTATTATTGCTCTATTTATTAATTCTTTAAAATGTTATTTATATTTTAATTGTATTCAGCTGTTTGAATTGAAAGAAATTGAGAAGCGTGCGGTTTCAGATAGCCAGAACTGCAGTTGCAATCCATTAAAATAATGACATTGCTAGTTCGCTGCTGTTTGCTTTGCTCTGTAAATGACGCTGCCTTCCTCTCGCATCTCACCATCCTTGTCAACCCAGTCACATGTCATGTCACATGATGACTACTAGTTGACTACTAACTAGGGGCAGCAGTGTGGAGTAGTGGTTACGGCTCTGGACTCTTGACCGGAGGGTAGTGGGTTTAATCCCAGGTGGGGACACTGCTGCTGTACCCTTAAGCAAGGTACTTTACCTAGATTGCTCCAGTAAAACCCAACTGTATAAATGGGTAATTGCATATAAAAATAATGTGATATCTTGTAACAATTGTAAGTTGCCCTGGATAAATAATAATAGTAATAATTGACTATGACTTTTGTATTCGACTAATCGACTATTCAGTACTACCCTGTATAAGCTACTGATAGAATTGTTTTGGGACTTGTTTTGCAATCAACGATGAAATGGTTAACTGCTTTTGATACCAAACAATATTGCAATGAACAAATACCATGTTATTTAAATTAGGGTGTTTTATTCATGTGAGATATTTTCCTCCACAGTCTCAACACAAAGTTTTTGTAGTAAGCTAATAAGAAAACCCTTGTGACATTATGGTTTTTTCATTTTCTTTGAATTCTTAAAGCACATCACTTGTGTACCGTGTTTTGCGATGTTGCATTGTATAAATTCATGGTCAGAGTATTAAATATTTATCACACTTGGTTACACTTAATAACCCAGTTGTTCCAGCTACAAAATCTGATTTCCTCAGGAGAGCTCTGTGAGCAGCTGCCGTTTTCCCCTGCAAACCGTGTCTTCTTGCAAATGGTCTATTCCCCATAGGCACCGTGGGTGACCTGGCCTTCCCAACGACTGATGATATAATCATTCATATATTTCTGCATAGTTTTTCAGTGTGAATGTTACAGGTTAAATTGGCTCTGTATTGTCCTTTAGTTTTGTTGAACTATGTCACTGCTGCCACAAGTAATCAATCATTTTGTGGTGGTTTATTTTTTATCTTGTATTTAAAATGATAGTTGCCAATGATTAGTTGAGCATCATCACTAATCATATGTTGAATCATAATTGTGATAATCAATACAGCTCTATGGTAGAGACCACATACCAAAAATGATAAGCGGTCATGGTGGACTGTGAGTCAATGGAGGGCTGAGAGAACCAGGTTCATCTTCAGGTATTTCATTGTGTGTAAAGGGTCGAAATGGAATGGAGGACCTTATTGGTTTTGCCCAGCCTTTTATGAACAAAGTAATACACCATAACTATCAATTAAGGTATGTCTGAATCCCTTCAAGAGCATTTGTGCAAAACTAATGAAACACATAAAAATGAAAAAACAGTAGCAGGCATTTGCTTAATAATTGACTGTATATACTGCTACCATCTGTCTGCAAGAGAGTGATCATTTATCTTAATTTCAATATAACACACAATAATATTGGATCATTAAGGTAATGAAAACATTTACATTAACACATCACTTTTCTTTGTATTTAACAGTGAATACATTTAGAAAACTCATGCACTTAGTAATGACATTCAATTAAAACAGTTTATCAAGGTTATTACATTTATACATAATTTAAATGTAAAAGTTAAGAATTGAAAGGATCCACCAAACCTAGCCAGAATAATCAAATGCAGGTCAACAAAACTTCCTCAAGTCTGGATTGCGATCTGGGAAATGTGCTGGCCATGGAAGGTGAACCAGTCACAAAACAATTCCAGCTAGAAGAATGGTTTTTATTATGGTCTTTAAACTTGTTCTACAACAATGCTGGGATATGAACAGACAACAACAGGCACCACGTTGAAAATAAGTGGTCTAAGTGCATGCTGAGAGTGTCTTAAGCATCACTGCCTTCAGCACCACGGACAGTAACAGAGCTTGACGAGGCTGTCATTGTGCTCCAACCCACTGCAATCTGTAAAACAGGCTGATTGCCCTACTACCCAAACCAACTCTTTCCGGTCACATCACATGTAGTGTACGTGACTAAGGCTCAGGCTCGTGATTATATGATCCTCTCATGATAACATCTGATTAACAGCGTTTCATAAAGATGTTGTATAATTCTCTTTGTGTACAGCATAGTGCCGGGTACTTGTAGGATATGTGGTTCATTCATAACCAAGAATTCATAGAACTATTTATTTGCACAAAAAAAAAAGAAAAGGCCATCACGATATATGTATTTTATTTGCTTTATGATATAAGCTAAGCGATATGCTTTATGATTTGAATAAAATCCAAATGGTTCTGTCTAATTCTTTTTGATCATTCAAAATTTGACCCTGACGATCTTAACGATAAAGGACAGTAAAACTGAAAAATATTGTGCAATGAGCATCACAGTTAAAATGAATGACATGTGAATAAAAGGTGGTTTCCTCATTTAAATATACATAAGCTATTGGGGAGCCTCTTTTGAGTGACGATTGTTCAGAACAGAAATATGTTAATTTATCCAAAGGAATTGAACTAGCAGATGTGTATATTCAAGCCATTAACACTTTGATTCTGATGAATTTGCATTCCATTTCTAATTTCCCAATGCAGGCATTTAATAGGTTGCATTATTCATATTTTTATTTCATATTTTTCTATAAACAAGAAAAGAGTCTGCTGTGGCTGGGGAACAAAGAAGCATGCAGGCCCATGGCATTATGAACAAAGCATCCTGCACTGCCCTCTGCTGGGTGTTTTGAGAACTCAGGATTAATCCCACATACTGTAAAGGGATAATCTTGCAGCCTCTTTTTTTAAATCAATTTGTATGACATACTTGCAGCATGTGTTCCACGAGTTTCAAACTCCTTTCGGAAGACTATGAATGTGGATGGTTTCACAAGCATAAACAATGCCACAGAAACTTCACCCAGTCATTATCAAAGAGGGTGTTAATTATCTCCAGAGCTACCTGGCACTGGTGGAAAAAACTAACATTAAAGAGTAAGTAGTGTCTAATTTAATTTTCAATTCTTTACTGTCCCTTTACCTTTTTATATTTGAAATAAAGATACATATCACATTCATAATATGATAGTACAAACTACAGCAAGACTATTATTAGAGCCCTTTCACACAATTCTTAGCACAAATGAATGAATATAAAATACACCAAATTAAAATGTAAACAATGTTTTGCAAGTGTTCTAACATTCACCTTAAAAATAACTGTACATTACCAAAATTCATATACTTGTAAACATGGATTTAGCAGCTGCTAAAATAAAATTGATACTTTAGTTGTATTCATAAAAACTGAGGTACAACAATGCAACAAGTTGTAGTATATTGTTATCCAGGTCATTTAGTGTATACCGAGCACCAAAAGAAGCTTATCACTATTATAAAATATTTATTTAAAAAAAAAGGTATAGAAATGATGGGCATTGACAAAATGTTTTTGGTTTCTTTTTCTTTGTGCAATCGGCATGTTGGAGGCTGGACTAGGGCAGTGTACTGTGGCTTGCCATCTTGGGTGCTCACAGGCAGCAATTTCAAACCTGGCGAGACGGTATAACCAGACACACTCTGTCAATGACAGGCCACGAACTGGGAGACCAAGAGTCACAACACCTGCCCAAGATCGACAGATCATTTTGCAGCATCTTTGTGATGTCAATTGTTAATCAGCACAATAAAAGTCACTGCACCTGCTCTAAAACAGAGTTTGTCATTTTTCGATCGCATCTTGTGAATTTTATCCAAATATAAGTGATATGTTTCTTTTGATGCTCAAATATAAGTGATAAGTTTCTTTTGATGCTCAGTATATTGCTATTTTATAGTCTATTAACCGTAACCAGATCGATGCTGTGCATTCTTACTTGTCTAGACATTCATTCAGAATGTGCATGCGTGTACTTTCCTGTAGTAAACATAGACTATAAATAACTTTAGGTGTATTAAATATGTAAAACTAACATAGGTTTTTGGCTGTTAAGAGGCTTCATTGAGTGTTGTCCAACAATAGAGATGCAAGGTGCCAGTGATCTTTAAGGGAATTATATACTAACAGCAAAATGTTAGTAAACAGTTCTTTAGCCTCATAAACATGTGTGTGTGTGTGTGTGTGTGAGTGCTGTTTTAGAAATTAGTATATACTATACATAAATATAATGTAATTGAACCCATAGGGTATTATTTCTACTATGTTATGCTAGGCATGTAGTTTAGGTATAGATGGCATTTATTACTGATAAATAAAATTGCAAGTAACATAATGTATTTTACAACCAGAATGTGTGCATGTGTGTGCCTGATGGATTCTTGATATCATTCTTGTCTCTTTTGCTATATAAGTTTTAGAAATACACAGTTTTGAAAGAAACATGTTACAGCAAACCTACTCTTGTGTTAAAACACATTTTGGTACTACACTAGGTTAAAGAAATCACTTTTTGCAAGTCTTGCACTTCCTTGGAGAGTGAAATTGTCCCCACTCCTTCAATGCCTTTGTTCCTGTCTTTAACCAAAAATATGCTTCCCCTGTTGACTGACATGCTTTGACCCTGAGGACAATGCTGATGTAAAATGACCTAGAAACTTAAACAGTTGCAGACTTCCTGAAAATAAGGCAAGCAAACTGAGAACTTTCTTTAACCAAGGGCAGTACCAGATAGTTGTCTTAAAATAAAAACGCAATTCTTTCAAAACTTCATATTTGTCTATATAGGGAATTGAGTGCATGACAGGTCAAATGTATGGCATTATTTTGTCCAAACCCCAGACACTAGAAATCTTTACTGAATCAAGCAAATCTTTAACACTTTAACATACAGCACCAAGCATTGGCTGAGACCATTTCACAGGGTTACAATAATGGGCTGTTACCATATGGTCCCAATGCAAATAAAGGGTTAAGATTTGGTTACATCTGATTTTTTTGTTGTTTGTTGAAGTGTAACAATCATGAAGTGTTGCACTAATTCAGAGGACAGACTCAATGTTCTCACACATTTCATTGTCTCCTAAGTGATAAATAAATGTAGTCCTTGCAGTTGCAGATTTGGTCGTCCCCGCGGTATCTAAAGTCAAAGTAGATGCAAAAAGTTCTGTGGGTGTCAATTTTTCAGTGCTGTCTTCGTCTCCCTGTAGATGTTTCTTGGGATTGCTTTTAATGCAGTGCCAAGTCATTGTCATCAGGATGAAGGCAGCAGTCTTCAGTCCCACGGAGACGCTGAAGTAGAGATATCTGTAAGTGTCGTTGTTGTACACGGAGCACGTTGTGCGCTTCCCACAGGATTCAGACCAGACGAGACAGGTTGAGTCAATCGCTGCACCAAAGACAAGAGGCATCGGGATAAAAACTGCGGGCACACAACAAAGACGTGATTAATCCATCTCAATAGATTTTTATAAAAGGAAAATTGCCAATATATATTTGATCTGCATTTAATTATCCACATTTTGATATGTTGTTCAAACTTTGCAAGCTTAAAAGAAACCTTTAATGTGATGAAACACTGATTATAATAACTTACCAAGTACCCTGAGCAATAAAAACTGGATCCCAAGTGCATATGACTTAAACAGTGGATTAACAGCCCTGAAAGAACAAACAACAGAAATATTAAAGGGCTGCTTTAATTATGCCGTTTCACATGGCATTGCCTACCAGCCACTTAGCCACTTTGACACAGTAGTATACAAAACCTTTGGCCCTAGCTGTATATGTCTGGCTTTACCCTTGTTACAACTACCCTAGTTTACCACAAGGGTCTTCTTTCTGACTGCAGGAGCCATTATTGTGAAGAGGTGGACATAATATTGTGGAAAGAAAGAAAAAAAACACAGCAAGCAAAAGCTTAGAAAACAGGAACATGTGTAGGCTGGAATGATTTTACTGTAGTGCTGAATAAATATTAATTAATTCAGCTATCATTGCCGGTATAAACACATCAAAGTCAAAGTGGGCTGCTGACTGAGGAGGACCTGAGGGAGTTTGGAAAATATGTGTTTGTTTGTTTGTTTTTTTTACTTGTTGACATATACAATATTTATTTAGGCACTCACAATGGAGATATGCTAAATACAAACAGCATGGGTCACAAATGTAATATCATGTCTCAGCTACATGTTTTGATAACAGTCTTCCGAGAGGATATAATCTGAGGCAGTGTGTTCGGCAACACCCCAGGCATTCTGCAAGGCCAAAAGTTAAATGCTTTTCGGTGAGAACAACGTTTCTGTTATTTCCATACCTAACGCTGGTAACTGGTATGGCAGGCAGAAAGCTCAATTCAATCATGGCCCTTTAAACAGAATATGTTTGTCTTTTGTAGCCTGTTAGTAACACTTTCCATTTTTGAGCCATTTGTTTCAACTCCATATCAGCTGCATTGCAACCGTTAAAATCTTACCTAATGAGAATAACTACCGTTGGGGTGTGTCCCATGGATCCAATGAAGCATCCAGCGCAGAATACAGCAAAAAACACATGAAAGGTGCCTTGACAGCCAGAGCTGGGACACTGTCCTGGAATTGCTGCTTTACTCACTGCAACCCCAGTGTTTATGCAGGCACAAGACGTGAGGTTCTGAAAGGAGATTATTACCCAATAATAATGTAATGTAAAGGTGGTTGAACATTCCAGTCCTAAGCTAGGGTGAACAAAATACCCAGAACCATAGTCACAAAGCATTTACTGATGTGCTAAGTTTACAACATTGCTGATACAAAGCTTTAAATAAATTACTAAGGAGGCTGATATTGGATCTGCTATATAAACCTTATTTGTTTCTCACCAGCTCTAGATGTAATGTTTCCTTAAATACAAAATAATAATAATAATAATAATAATAATAATAATAATAATAATAATAATAATAATAATCAATGTGCTAAATGCTTTGTGAATATGGGAGACAATTGATGCTTGGTTCAAAAGAAACACAAATTGCCATGAAGACCAATATTTGCCACTTTATCTTACAGATCCTGCTGGAAAAGAGACAGACGCAGCAAACAGAATAAGGTGGTGGATGTGAAATGCTGCTGAGCTGCTACGGCACCAAATACCATGGGAACAGATACAGAATAAAAACAGCAAGCAATGCATAGTCTCACTTTTAATACTCAGCCTGAGCTGCCTTTTGATTACATAAAAGTCAAGGTCCTGGTTTTAAAGCAAGTGAAATGGCAAAGTGTGGCAAAGTGGTTAGCCGTGTGCAGGTGCAGGTGATCAATAATCAGACAGACAATGATAATCCAGGTGCAATGGTGGTTAATTGTTTTAAATCAAATTGCCCGAATGACAAAAGAGCAGTAGCAATAAACAATGATGATGAAAAAGCAATACAGCGATGTGTATTGCTTTGTTTGTGATCCGCAGGTTGGTCCCACAATAATTCACAGTTCTGAATGGTACACAGTCCCGTTTCCCAATACACCCACATGAAACACAAACACCCCAGCCCACAGTGCGTGCTTTTAGTGCTCGAGTGAAAATACAGTTCGGGTGATACAAAGTGCAGTGATGTTGATCCGGGTTTAATGCTGTCCTTCTGCAACAGCTCCGGATCGTGTTAGCCGTCCAAACAATAACAAACAGTAGATGCTTAAATGACAAAACAAACAAACACTGACGATATCCCAGCAAAGTTCTCCTTTCAGTTATATCCAGTTTTAACCATTCACAAAGGAACAGATCACCTCACTATGTTCCCTTTACATACCGTCAACCATGACCCCTTGGTTAACGAGCGCATCCGATCCTCCAATCCGTGGATGCCACACTGTTAACCTTCTGGGTCAATGATTTAGTGTACTGTAATTCAGTCCCCTTTCTAGATGGCCAACTTCCACCTAACCCTGGGAATGAACTGTCGGGCCATCCAGTCCAGGGTACTCTGTTCCCTTTACTCAGTGCCCTCACAGGTTGGGAAGGAGATCTAACACCAAGAATCATTCGATCTCTGTCACACAAAGGCATAGACGTAATGGTAGAACATTACCAAGAAAGAACATAGCTACACATAAAAGCAGTTCATATATTGTTCTGTTATTATTGTCCTTGATGTTTTTTTATACTGTTTAAATTGTTCTATTCCTTACAGAAAATTTTATACTGTTTAAATAGTTATATTCCTTTCAGAAATGTGGCCTTGACTTTGAGTTTCTTATACGTCTTAATTTAAAGCTACATCAGCATTAGCCTTTCAGTTGTGGGTCAATTGTTTGAGGGTCCCACAAGACTGTGGAATAATTATTTTAGGGTTACACTCAGATTAGAATGCACATCACTTGTCAAGGCAACATATTGGGAGAATGTCATGTCCTTTAAGCGATAGCTAATTGTTCTGGCCATTCATTGTTAAAATGACTTTAATATATTCTGCAGAACTGGATTGCCCAGCACAGACTGCTTAATGGCACAGAGAAACAATAAAGACAGCAAGTAATGCAAACATTCTTATGTAGGGAGCAACTTTAAAAGTCACAAACCAAATCACTCTGTGCATTAACAAAGTACAGATACAGAAAGTTCTGTATAGATCTGTAAATAATATGCAGCAGCCGACCATTAGTTGTTGTGTGAAAACATTTTACAGATAACAATCCTTCTTACGTTATCAGTACATCCTGCAAAACAGGGAGATAAATAGGTGATTCCATCAGCACCGCAAATAGGGATCAGTGTTTCAAAAGAGCATCCGCAGCCTTCATTGCACCACGCTGAGAGATTCCTTGGAAAGTTCCATTCAGTACTGAAAAAACAAATACATTGATTTTTTTTTTCTTCAAAAGTTACAGACCCATATTCTGTTTCATTGCCTTTGTCTAAATCTAGATGTTAATTTCTCACATACGTGTGCCTAAAATCTTTTCTCATACATAACATACTGTTCAGTAAGATTTTAATTTAAAAGAAACACCATTCAGTGCTTGTTTCAAAGTGAAGTCACAACCAAAACATTTTCAAGTAGTAATTCAACAGTCTCATCGTCACTCTGCTCAATTCTCACAGCTTTCTTAAATACATTATTTTGCTGGGCCTGGAAAAACTCGATACATTTTACGAAACCCAGCAAAACTTGTATCACGCAAAATGAAGTCCTACACCCTGTATACAAAATGTGGCCTTTACCCATTGATGTAGTCAGCAGTTACCCCTGCAACAGGACCTGTTTCACAGCCCAGGAACAGCAAGAACACAAAGGCAGCTGAGCACAGCACATTGGCAGTCATTCCCAGTTTGACAATCCCCACAGGACTCAGGTTACACTTTTTCACCAGATAGCCACCTAGAAGCATTCCAAGGCACACACAGGGAATAGCTGCCACTCCTTGAAAGTGAAACACATAAAATAAACACCACTAAATCTTCAACGCTGACAGACTGCAAATCATTGCTGTACATTATTGAGTAAAGCCCACTTTAAATAAATAAATACATACATTAGCAGCTGAGTTCTCAAGACTATTAAATCTGTCAGGAACTCAGCAGATCAGTATCAAATTTCACACACTGATAAATCAAAAGCATACCATTTCTAGCTCTAACAATAACCAGACAAAACATATAGCACCTATAATGTGGCTGTAATTCAACACAGGATATCTCCCTCAAACAAATCTTTAGATACTGTATTCTGGGGGACATACATATGTCATTGACTGTTGCATTGATTTAATTATTAAAATGGCAATATTTCTATTCTTTATTACCCCCCCCCCCCCAAGTATGTTTAAGGAGTACTGCCTCTTTCCAATGGATATATATCATGTTTAATAAGCAAAATGATAAATGACACTGTACCAGTTTAGAGACAGATATTTCACTATTCCTTAAGGATGCACACTACAGGATGCCCCTGTTTTTAGCAATGCAAGTAAAAATAAAAAGACATATTCATTAAGCAGGCAGTGTGATCTTGTGGTTAAAGCCCAGTGAATTGAAGCCAACAAAGCCTACTTCTAAATCCTGTCAGACACTTCACATATGTCACAGTATACCTAGCTATAAGTCTCAGTATTAGAGGTTACATGGAAAGTGGCACTCCAGTTTGTGAAAACAAAACAAACAAAAAAATATATATAAGCATGTATCATGCATCACATGCACGGGTTGACATACCTATTAGCTGATTAGCAGAAGATGTATTTAATCCAAACTGTGATTCCAGGTACTTTCCCAAAAAAGCAGACATACCACCAATTGCAGCAAGTCCCATACAGGCAGCCAATACAATGCAGGTGAACACAGGATTCTGGAATAGCTGCTTGGTTACATTCAATATTGCTGGAAACAGAAAATAAGTGAGTTTTGTTGATGTTGTTGTTGTTATTTTTAAATGTGTGCTATAACTTTTTTTTCATAAAATTCCTGCTTACACCTCAATAAAAATGCTGTGCCATGATTTTGGTAATTGACTGTACTGGAGCAGGCAACTCTAACTGTCCGAGGAATTTGTGTTTCAATTTTTAGCCCATCTAAGTAAAATACCACGTGCATTGTAGGGGTGTAGTGAAACACTAAAGTCACGAGGCAATGTGTGTCACAATAACAGCGATGCTTCTGGTGAGCTACTATTTTTGATGTGAAAAATCAAATGATCATCAGTAATAAAGGCAAGATGCCCGAGGGACCGTTTGGTGGATTATAAGTAGGTATGATCAGTAATGATGTTGGTCATGCACCAAGATACACAATCTCTATCATTTCCTATAGTAAGGTAGTATCATGATTCAATGACACACAAGAATTGTTTCACCGTAGTGCATTACAAATAAAGAAACTGTATTTAGATTTTGAAGTACTCCCCTATATGCTCTATAGACACGACTGCAATAGACTCCCATTGGGATGTTATATCACCAGCGTGACAACTTTCACATAAACTATGGGCATTGAAGAAAAGGTTTTACCATGACATGCAGTACAATTCTACTGCTGGTAAGTGGCCCAGGATTAGTTATCTAGAGGTGGTATAGCTGTATATTTTTGTATTTAGGAATATATTTGTGAGGTGAAAAAAACAACCTATGTTATAGAAAAATTATCATCACTATGTGATTTCCTTTCTAAAAACCTTTTCTAAACGAAAGCAGGTTTTAACTTGAACTTGTCACCGTGGCAACTTTTATTTTTCTTGTGAAAAATGGCACTGCGTATCGAAGCTCAGGCTACAAGTTTTTAATTGGCAGTTCTATTTTTTCTCTGGCATTTTTTTCAATGTTTGGCTGGCATTTGAAAACTGTCGCGCATTCAACTGAATCTTCCCAATTTCCCCAGACGAAACCATATCTTGGCTGGATACACACCACATTTCTTGGTCTGCCCAGATTACTGAAGCAACAGTGACTGTCGAGAGCTTGGGTCATGTTAATGAGACACTCTCTATGTGCTTAACATTCCTGCTTATTAAAATATTCTTAAAGTCAAGGTTTTGATAAGCACAGATTCATAACACTTCAAAATGAATCTCTATTTTATTCACAACTGTATTCTTGGATAACATTTAGAAATATCACACAATTAACTGTGTAGTAGTATCTCAAGCAGTCGTTTGTTAGTTGGCTGTAAATTGGCAGAAGCATGATTACAGAAGCCCTAATTATTTTGTATCTCCAACTGCAAATACATCTGTATCCTATGACAGAACGGCAAACACAGCTGTATCAGTACTGACTGTGGACAAAGCTAATAAAGTGAGTCCTACGTTTTACACCTGAATGTATACTACACAGCTATGTGCATTGATGATGCTGAATGCATACATTCGACCACTGGGCGTCAAGGTTGACTGTGCAACACTAGTCTACTGTATGACCGACATGTTTACTGAATTGACACCTGGCTGTCTATGTTAAAGAAGTTTATATACAGAATACCTGGCTGCTTTTCATGAAAGTGAATGGGAATCTTTTTATGAGATGCTATTTTACATGCTGTGGGTGTACTGACATTTGTAAAGCTTTATTTATGATCCTAGCAGAAATATGTATATGTACAGTTTGTCAATAGCATACATTGTTACAAACTCTCACTATTAATTTTTAAAATATTTTTCAGCTGTGCACCAAACTCTGAAGGAAAAGAGAGTCTGCTTTTAGGTCATGAAAAAATACTGCAGCTCTAGGTGAAGTGGGGAACACACCCTGCAGCTCTAGGTGAAGTGGGGAACACACTCTGCAGCTCTAGGTGAAGTGGGGAACACACTCTGCAGCTCTAGGTGAAGTGGGGAACACACTCTGCAGCTTTAGGTGAAGTGGGGAGGAACACACTACTTTTGCACTGTTCACACCAGCAGGTGGCACTGTGACATAAAGAAACAAGTTCTTCCTTTTGATTGATGGTAGAGGAGTAATTTTATCATAGGCTCAAAACATCAAGGTCATCCTGGGATTCAAACATGATCAATAGATATTCTTAATGTGATGTCACCTGGAAGGACCACATTTATAAAAAGCTCAATTGAATGTTATGGAAAAAACATTAAATAAAAAAAGTATTAAAATCTCCATATGGAGATGACATAGAATCGATATAGTAGTCACAGGATTTTGGGATAAAGGCATCTGAATGTTTTACACAGGCATCTGATCATGTTCAGATTCAGCACATATTGTAATTTAGAGATTATGCGTTATCACAATTATTGACATGGAAGTGAACGTGATTATTTTAGGTTTGCACTGATACAAAGGGCTATGAAAGGAACACTGGCAACAAACAAGGATCCTCACAACTAATTCCATGAGATTTTTCCAAAATTAAAAATATTAAATAAAGCTGTATAAACAAATAATATGTTCCTATTTTTTGGTAGGATTAGGTTTAGTGAAGTTAGAGAACTCTGTTGGAATCTGAGGATTAGTTAAGAGGAACTACAATATTAACAGACAACCCTTATGTTTTATAGCACATACTTAACAATTCTCCTTATTCTGCCTGACTGAAAATAATGCTGTGCTTTGGGTTCAGAGAGAGGATTGTTTTTGTTTTTTGCTGAAGTGCAATTTGAGACATTTCATACTTTCAAAGGAATACTTTATACCCTACATAATATACTTTTTTATGGGACACCCTGAAAAAGCACAAAATAACAACAAATATATAGTCTTAAATACAGTAAACCGAATTACAATCGTGCACTTGTGTTTGAAAGTTCAAGCATTTGCTTTTACCTACAAAATGGTGGCAGCAGATTTGGCTCTTTCTTGTCTCTTTCTGCCTGTTGTTCTCAGTGACAGGTTTGCCTTGTTCTTTGATGGCTTTGCTTGGCAACAGGAGTTTGGAAAGTTTGCTTTTTGTACAGTTCTTTAAAGGCATGACTCGAGGGAAACCAAACATGAACAAAGAAGAAAAAAACAGCAGAGCAGCGCAGACCAGGAAGCCCGCCCACCAGGCACCCATCCATCGGGGTCTTCTGAACTGATGTTCAGTTTCTCTGCACGACAAAAAACATAAGGATGGGGGTCTGCTTTGATGATCCAAAAATCTTTACTCGGCTGTCAAATCATGATTTATTATTGAAATACATCATTATATTTAAGAAAGATACATAGCTCTACCAAACTGTTATCAACCTCTCCAGGACATTAGAACATCAGTGCCAGTCCAGCTCCTAGCGGATTGATCCCAGAACTTTTGTCTTGTGGATTCCTCAATGATTCAGCAGCAACAATATTGGGGACACGTGAGGAAGGAGACTACCAGATTTCTGAAGGCAGTATCCGTAAACATTTAATTAAGCCTCACCTAAAGACTAGTCAAGTTCATGCCACTGGGAGAAGATTTTGTGCAAGTCAATAACATTTGACTTTAGTGTCAAGTGTTAAGCAAATAGATAGACAGTCCAGTCAGACATAAAACGGCTTATAGCTGATTATTGTTAAACCATATTTAAAATCTTAAATATCAACAGCAGAATATACAGCACAATACAAACCTGTGTCAATAAAAATTGCATCAACATAAACCTTTGTAAATATAGCACCCATAAGGAAACCCAAGAGAGGACCAAACAGTGTGGTGGTGAGTATTATCCCTGCAAATGAACAGAAAAGACATTTTAGAGATCAGAATCACCAGTTAAAAAAAGACCAAATAAGAACTTAACAAACATGGCAAAGTTGATAACAAGCTTTACAATTGTATTACATTCTTTTCAAGAGTGAATTTCTTACTTTGCATTTATGTGGGTTTTTTTTAATTGGGACATTACGTTAGCGCTCCATGGTTTCTCTCAGTACAGCACTGCTGAGAAAGATGCTGCTAATAATTAATAGTTTCCTGGCAAAGAAATGCCACATTGCACAGTACATATAGAAAGAATCATTCCAGCCTAACAAAGTAATAATGTACATTTTTGCTGCGTTTACACTGCCACCTCGGACCTAAGCCAACTCAGGTCAAACTGACTGCAGAGATTCTTATCATTTTTCACGTAGCGTTTACACAGTGTTTGTGCTGAGCCAGCTTAGGAACGAATGGGCGAGCAAACCATCTAAATTACGTGCTCGGTGACGTCATAACGACCACTGAAGGGATGACGGGTTTTCCCCTCCCCAAACCACAAATGCGGAAGAGGCAGAGTGGTATTACAAACAAATACAGTGTCATTATTATTATTATTATTATTATTATTATTATTATTATTATTATTAATTATAATAATAATAATAATAATAATAATAATAATAATAATAATAATTTGTTATATAAGTACACTATCCAAATTGTTTGTAATTATTCCAAACATTTTGTTCCGTTTTTAAAAAACAAAAATGGGACCTTAAATTATTAAACAGTCTTTATTTAAAACTTAGAACATAACATGTAAAACGCAACTGTGTAACAGATCAACTATAATCAAAAAGTGCAGAGAGGGGGTTGCACAGATCTTTCACCAGACCTGCCGCTATTTCTCGGTATATGTATTTATTTTGTGTTTCCGCGTAGAGTGCACTCTGGATTTGAGTTTCGCCCCACAGCACTATGACAGCGCTCATTTCTTGCTCTCCACAGTTCACTCCGCAGTTGTTAGAAACAAACAAACAAACAAAAAACATTTGTAAACAAAAAAAAAATAATTAATACAAATGTTCTGTGTTTTTAAGCTAATCATTGGTACAATTAAAATATTTATTTAAATAGCAATAAAAACAAACAACAAAAAGACGGTGTGTTAAAGTGTGTTTGAAACTAAACCAATAACTAAGTGGTTTACAATAAAATAAGTGGGAAAAACACAATCCAGGATAGTTTTTGTATAAAATTATTTTTGATAACATTTTTTTTTAAATAATTCTCACCGATATACTCAAATATTACACTTTTGTTTCTTTGATGTCCACCGGCGTCTGCACCTGTATAACAAAGCAAAAAAGTTATCGTCAAAAGTTTACATAGCCCAATGTATGGATATTTGGGGTATGTACACTTTTGACAACAACTTAATAATAATACGTAGCTAGTAACACATACTCCCCAATTTAAACAGTTAATAAATTCAAATATTCAGGACGCTTGTGTGAAAAGTCGTTCTTCTCGTTTTGTGACGCTGCAACGGCACTGCAGCTTCTTCCTGTTTAGATTCTGTGGAAGAGGAATCGAGTGGCAGTACTAAAGTCGGGTGAGTTTTCACTGCCTTTCAGACGGACCTAAGCTGGTGCTGAGCACGTCTTTAGTTGGCCGTTTTAGGACAGATGAGAGTTGGCCGTGTGCGTTTACACTGCAAAAAAAAAAAAAAATGAGACGGCCCAAAGCCATCCTAAAACAGCCAGTGTAAGAAAACTCCTGCCTTATGCAGATATTATAAATGGAAGACTTGTATGAACTTGCTTTTCCTCTAAAGATGCTGATTATAATTTGTCCTCTACAGAACACTTTAACCTCAATCCGAAATTCATTTTTTGAAATTGCCTTCAACTAATCTCAGAGGACACCTTTTGCCCATGTTTAATAATGAGCATGGAGGGAAATTGCTTAAAATTATAAATAGATACTGTACACTCTGTAACCATCTGGAAGTAATGCTAATAAGCTTGTGTTCTGGAAAGTAGTTAAAGTAACACATTGAGATATTTTGCCCCCCTCTGTCCTCCGAAAATGGATGGCAATCTCCATAAACTAATATGATTTGAGGGGGATTATATCAATTAACTATTTTTGAAGAGCTATCTTTTCTCACAACCGTTTCCCTCTATATCTGTGGTTAAAATCAAAGAACAAAATCTGAATTCTCAACACGTTCTATAAATCAAGCATCTGGTTTTACCATAATTAAGCAGAGACTCATAGGAGAATATGATAGTACTGTAGCGATTCCAATTGAGAATCTTCAAGCTTACAGAGATAGTGAGGCATATTGAAGTGGACTGCCCAAGCTCGAAGGCCATCCTCATGAGTAGCGATGTCACGATATGAAAACTCTCTCAGACGATTATTCTGTGGGTATTATCATGATAATTGCCTACAGCACAATATTTTACAAAGAACTAAAAAAAATTCTTACAGATTTAAAATGTTAACTGTTTATTAAACTAAAATGTGATTTAGAACATTATAAACCAAATTAAAAAAAAATATGGTGCTTAATTATAATACAACAGATATTTACAAAACACTGTATTTTAAATACAGAACTCTCAGAACCGTTTTTAAACATCTACGACACATTGGTATCAATTATTACAGATAAACTGAAGTGCCATTTTAATCAAGATTGGTCCTTACCCGATTAGTTTGGGTGTTTCTCATAATTGTTAGTCTGATTTTAAGGATGTTAAAAATGTCTTATTCCCAAATACCTACACTCTTATTGGGTTAAATGCATTTCTAAATGGAGCTGGTCACATCAGCCTGCCCTAAGCTTTACGCCAGTATCAGTAATTGAGCATATGAAAATGAATACATAGAAAAAATGTGAATACAGACTAGCTGTGGTGAGCCTCTCCTTACAGCTTTTTAAAATGTTTCTCATTTAGAACTGCGTTAAGACAACAGATTTTAGGACCACAATAACAACGACACTAGGAGTCAGAACCCAGGGTTCTGCTGACCTGTACGTCAACAAAATGTTAAACGTTAATTAAATTAATGTTTGAAAATGCTAATATTTATTTGAAAATAAATAATTAGAAAACAGCCACGAGGATATAGTGTGCTGAGTGTTTAGAGAGTAGCCAGATATATTGACGTTCATGTTTGAGTACACACCATACTTACAATATCCTTGTGTCTGTTTTAGTTAGTGTTAAAATGTTTGTACTCCTTAAGCTATGTAGCTAAAAATATATATAATTTTGGTTTTTAATCATAAAACGGGAATACTTCAATGCAAAAGAATTATTATACACGCAATTGGTTTTACTTAAGACTGTTTTTAATAAACACTGTGTTCCTAGACGATGTGGCTTCTTTATAAAGTGCTTGATGGTGATCTAAATTCGTGAGCATATTCGCCGTGTTGCTGCTCTTTGAAAGAACAGCTTGACATCATTGGCCCTCCCTCTTCAATAATATGACCATCCCAGATAATTGATTATATCCGTTTTGTAGGAAACAAGAGTTTGTTTCTGTCATTCTCTTATCCTCCATATTTGTTGTGCGCTGCTCTTGTTGATTTTTGTGGCTATTATTATTATTTATTTATTATTTCTTAGCAGACGCCCTTATCCAGGGTGACTTACAGTTGTTACAAGGTATCACATTATTTTTACATACATACAATTACATTATTTTTACATACAATTACCCATTTATACAGTTGGGGTTTTACTGGAGCAATCTAGGTAAAGTACCTTGCTCAAGGGTACAGCAGCAATGTCCCCCACCTGGGATTGAACCCACGACCCTCTGGTAAAGAGTCCAGAGCTCTAACCACTACTCCTCACTGCTGCCCCATATAAAAGCGCTTGAACACCGAGGGCCAAGGCTTTTGTGCACTGAGGCACCGAGGACCCAAGGGTATCGCGGGCGCCAAGGCCTAGAGACTGAGGCGCCAAGCACCGAGCACCAAGTATCGAGGGCAAAGCACCAAGGTACAGGGCTGAGTGTCTTTGTCTGGGCTGCTTGCAGTCACACAACCAAGGGCAGCATGAAGCTTCCAAAGGTGTGGAGCCTTCAGACAGTTGTAGTGCGGTCACATGACCAGTGCAGCGTGAAGCTTGCAGTGGAGTGGAGCACCGAAGATGGCGTCCGGACCGCATGGAGCACACAACCAGTGCAGTGCATAGCTTGCAGCGGGTAGTACAGTCACGGACCTGGAAAAGGGAGAACAACAGACAGAAAAAGAAAACACACACCTTTTTTTTTACACACAAACACACCGCTTTATGGGTAAGTGGTAATGCGCCGGTCTGCTCAACAGTAAGACCAAGGCCTAATGGAGGAAGCAGCGATTGTTGTATTTATTTTACTTTTAAAACTGCAAGGCAGCAGTAAAGAGACACTCGACAGCAAGCGGGAGTGTTTTTTTTTCACTGTAAACAGTAAGAAACAATAGTAATCGACAACCCATTGGGGTGCTAGGCCTCGCACACTGAGTGGGAGTACCAAGGCTGCCCAAGCCCCGAGTCGACAGCGGATCACAGTACAGCTGTGCCTCGTTGGAATCACGATCTCCCTTCTAATATTGTTTACACAGTCGTAAAACAAAGGAAACAGAAGAAACACACGCAGCAAGCTGCAGGGTTAGAAACAGACTACAATCGTCGATCGATGTAGGCTGTTGAAGAATATTTTATTTTTATTTTTTAAACGAAACGCAGTTGCGTAGCTTTAGCTCAGCCTTCAGTTGCCGAGTTTCTGATTCTGGGGAAGTGGCGAGCTGACTTCCAGCAATTAACTGCAAAAGAATTCCAGAAAAACTCGTAGAAGGATCTCTGAAAGAGTCACTCACAACTGGGAAAAGGTTAGAGTTATATTCACCTACCTGTCTGTGAAAGGCAAAGAGACTGACGTCTCCGTGCAGTGACTATTTCCTCGAGGCGGGACCGAGGACGTCAATCCACAGAGGGCCTATCGGCAGCTTTGATATAAAATGCTGACAAGCAGGCATATCCCAAAAGTATCATTGGCGGTCATCTTCAAATTGATATACACTACCGTTCAAAAGTTTGGGGTCACTTAGAAATTTCCTTGTTTTCCATGAAAACATACATGAAATGAGTTTGAATAGGAAATATAGCAAAATGAATAGGAAATATAGTCATTGACAAGGTTAGAAATAATGATTTTTAATTGAAATAATAATTGTGTCCTTCAAACTTTGCTTTCGTCAAAGAATCCTCCATTTGCAGCAATTACAGCCTTGCAGACTTTTGGCATTCTAGTTGTCAATTTGTTGAGGTAATCTGAAAAGATTTCACCCCATGCTTCCTGAAGCACCTCCCACAAGTTGGATTGGCTTGATGGGCACTTCTTACGTACCATATGGTCAAGCTGCTCCCACAACAGCTCAATAGGGTTGAGATCCGGTGACTGTGCTGGCCACTCCATTATAGACAGAATACCAGCTGACTGCTTCTTCCCAAAATAGTTCTTGCATAGTTTGGAGCTGTGCTTTGGGTCATTGTCCTGTTGTAGGAGGAAATTAGCTCCAATCAAGCGCCGTCCACAGGGTATGGCATGGCGTTGCAAAATGGAGTGATAGCCTTCCTTCTTCAAGATCCCTTTACACTGTACAAATCTCCCACTTTACCACCACCAAAGCACCCCCAGACCATCACATTGCCTCCACCATGCTTGACAGATGGCGCCAAGCACTCCTCCAGCATCTTTTCATTTGGTCTGCGTCTCACGAATGTTCTTCTTTGTGATCCGAACACCTCAAACTTAGATTCGTCTGTCCATAACACTTTTTCCAATCTTCCTCTGTCCAGTGTCTGTGTTCTTTTGCCCATCTTAATCTTTTTCTTTTATTGGCCAGTCTGATATGGCTTTTCTTTGCAACTCTGCCTAGAAGGCCAGCATCCCAGAGTCGCCTCTTCACTGTTGGCGTTGAGACTGGTGTTTTATGGGTACTATTTAATGAAGCTGCCAGTTGAGGACCTGTGAGGCGTCTGTTTCTCAAACTAGACACTCTAATGTATTTGTCCTCTTGCTCAGTTGTGCACCGGGCCTCCCACTCCTCTTTCTATTCTGGTTAGAGCCAGTTTGCGCTGTTCTGTGAAGGGAGTAGTACACAGCGTTGTAAGAGATCTTCAGTTTCTTGGCAATTTCTCGCATGGAATAGCCTTCATTTCTCAGAACAAGAATAGACTGACGAGTTTCAGAAGAAAGTTCCTTGTTTCTGGCCATTTTGAGCCTGTAATCGAACCCACAATTGCTGATGCTCCAGATACTCAACTAGTCTAAAGAAGGCCAGTTTTATTGCTTCTTTAATCAGCACAACAGTTTTCAGCTGTGCTAACATAATTGCAAAAGGGTTTTCTAATGATCAATTAGCCTTTTAAAATGATAAACTTGGATTAGCAAACACAACGTGCCATTGGAACACAGGACTGATGGTTGCTGATAATGGGCCTCTGTACGCCTATGTAGATATTCCATTACAAATCAGCCGTTTCCAGCTACAATAGTCATTTACAACATTAACAATGTCTACACTGTATTTCTGATTAATTTGATGTTATTTTAATGACAAAAATTTGCTTTTCTTTCGAAAACAAGGAAATTTCTAAGTGACCCCAAACTTTTGAACGGTAGTGTATGTAAATCAACATTTTATTTATTTTCCAAAATGAAGATATCAATAAAAACTGTGTCAAAACATTTGTCAAAGTATTTACTCAGACATTTTATTACTGAACTTTCTCCTGTCCTGTTTCCTATCGTACTTTGGAACCAGACTACTACATTTATATGTAGCCTTATACTGTATCTCTATGTGTGGAGTGGCACTCAGGAGTTACAATTCCTTCAGATGTATGAAAATGATATGATTTAGAGATTTACAGAGCAATCTTAATCCACGTAGAGTAATTTATCAGCTGCATCGTCATGCGATGGATTGTAAATTCTAGTCCCACGGGTTAAAATGTAATGAGTAGGCTTCCACTCAAACCCCAACAGGATGTTAGAACAGATATGATCAAAATGTTCCCAGCAAGAACTACAAAAGCATGCAAAGATTCATTAGGCACACAGCTGTGTCAAACTGATAACTAGTGCAATTAACTCTGGAGCAGCATGTTGCTCCTCAATCTCTGCTGTGCACACCCTGTGCATTCTTTCACTTTCAAATAAAACCAACAGACCACAACTTTAGCTTAGTTGTTTGGAGCCGTAGGTTTTTCAAAGCTTTATAAAGGTGACAAGTTTTTATTTCGATATTTTAGTTTGTTTGGTAAATAATTTACGACAAGTCCTTTCCTTCATTACCTTTCTTTTCCTCAGCTTCACCTATCGCTTCACCATTAAAGAAAAGGACAAGCAGATTCATTTGTTTAAAAAAAGAAAAAGAAAACCATGAATGACATTTTTAACTACATTTTTTTACAGAATAGAAATGACTGGCCAAAAAGCTAAGTATAAAAATGGTAACTACAACAAAATACAGTTCTTTTCAATTGGCTTGACTTAATACTGCATCATTATTAAAGGCTGTTTTCTGTACCAATGATTAGAAAACCAACAGGACTATTAACACATATGAGCATTTGTAGTGCATTTAGAGTATGTCTTTAAGAGCATGTTTACATAGGCTGTAGCAATGACATGACTTTGTTCAAGTCTTGTGGCGCAGCTTTGTCAGTCCCTGGGGAGACAAGGGAGAATGGAGGAGCATAAGTGCCAAGTCTCTGATAATACTCAGGGGGACTGGCCCTATTTTAATGATTTAAACTACTTGTTTTAATCTTGACATTTTAATCAATTAATCACGCCTGTATGCTAGTGATATGAAATTGTATTGAAAGACAGTTACAATTAATCACTTTTAGTGACTTAATCTGACATTTTCTTTTGAGCTGTACTGCCCGTTTGTGCTTCCTTCAGATTAAAAAATACATCAATAGCGTTGCACTACAACCTGGAATACTGTATTTTACAGATCTGTTTTGGTATACTGTAAGTTTTCAAGTTTCTGACTAACAAAGGTAACCTTACTGAGTGCTATTTTATTTATGTTAGCTGAAGAGAAATGCAATTTATTGAGTGCTATTGTATTTTTTATTACGATAGCTGTTAATTGTCTGATACCGTTTGAATGAAATACATTGAGTAACAAGTCTAAGATGATACTGCCATGAAAGAAAAGCACCGAGGAGCAAATATTACAAGTTGCAGTCCTTTTTCTTCATTCTGATATATTGTGAAATATTGCGTATACCGTTTTAGTTGCTCTTTTGCCAAGGTCTTTAGAAGTACAGTGCTACCCTGTTATAGTGCAGAATCGGTTATAACACGGTAAGGTCGTGGCTCCCATTTCCCCCATAATGTAAATCATTTTGGGAACAAAAGTGCCAATATTTGTTATAAGGTGAAACACAAATAACACGGTCTCCTAATTATGGACCCCGACCACCCAGAATCTGCTTAGAGCAGGCCGTCCTCCCAAACTGAGCAGCCGGGTAAAAAATTGGTCAGAGAAGCCAGCAAGAGGCCAATGACAACTCTGAAAGACCTACAGCGTTCCATGGCTGAGATGGGAGAAACTGTCCATGTGTCAACAATAGCTCAGGTATTCCACAAATCTAGCTGTATGGAAGACTGGCAAGAAGGAAGCCATTTCTGAAAAAAAGCCCATGTAAAATTCTGCTTGGAATTTGCAAAAGGCATGTGGGATACTCTGAAAAGATGTGACAAAAGATTCTGTGGTCCGATGAAACAAAAATTGAACTATTTGGCCTAAATGCAAAGCGTTATGTCTGGCGCAAACCCAACACAGCACATCACCCAGGTAACATCGTCCCCTACTGTGAAGCATGGTGGTGGCAGCATCATGCTATGGGGATGCTTTTCATCGGCAGGGACTGGGAAGCTTGTCAGGGTAAAGGACAAAATGGATGGAGCTAAATACAGGCAAATCCTTGAGGAAAACCTGCTTCAGTCTGCAAAGACCTAAGACTGGGACGGAGATTCACCTTTCAGCAGGACAATGACCCCAAGCACACAGACAAAGCGAGACTGGAGTGGATTAAAAACAAGAAAGCGAATGTCCTAGAGTGGCCCAGTCAAAGCCCGGACTTGAATCTGATTGTGAATCTGTGGCAAGACTTGAAGATTGCTGTCCACCAACGATCTCCATCCAACTTGACAGAGCTTGAACAATTTTGCCAAGAAGAATGGGTGAATATTGCACGATCCAGATGTGCAAACCTGGAGACTTACCCCAAAAGACTCACAACTGTACATGCTGCCAAAGGTGGTTCTACCAAGTATTGACTCAGGGGTGAATACTTACCTAACCAAGACATTTCAGTTTTTTTTATTTTTCATTAACTGTTGTTTCACAATAAAAATGATCTTACCTCTTCAAAGTGTTGAGTAGGTTGTGTAAATCAAAGGAAAATAAAATCCCATTTAAATGCATCAAGATTTCAGGTTGTAACACAATAAACTGTGAAAACGTCCAAGGGCGTGAATTCTTACTATAGGCACTGTATATATATGTGTATATATGTATGTGTATATATATATATATATATATATATATATATATATATATATATATATATATATATATATATATATATATATATATATATATGTGTATATATATATATATATACAGTACTGTGCAAAAGTTTTAGACAGGTGTGAAAAAATGCTGTAAAGTAAGAATGCTTTCAAAAATAGACATGTTAATAGATTATATTTATCAATTAACTAAATGCAAAGTGAGTGAACAGAAGAAAAATCTAAATCAAATCCGTATTTGGTGTGACCACCCTTTGCCTTCAAAACAGCATCAAGCATCAATTCTTCTAGGTACACTTGCACACAGTTTTTGAAGGAACTCGGCAGGTAGGTTGGCCCAAACATCTTGGAGAACTAACCACAGTTCTTCTGTGGATTTAGGCAGCCTCAGCTGCTTCTCTCTCTTCATGTAATCCCAGACAGACTCGATGATGTTGAGATCAGGGCTCAGGGTGGGGTCATGCCATCACTTCCAGGACTCCTTGTTCTTCTTTACGCTGAAGATAGTTCTTAATGACTTTAGCTGTATGTTTGGGGTCGTTGTCATACTGCAGAATAAATTTGGGGCCAATCAGATGCCTCCCTGATGGTATTGCATAATGGATAAGTATCTGCCTGTACTTCTCAGCATTGAGGAGACCATTAATTCTGACCAAATCCCCAACTCCATTTGCAGAAATGCAGCCCCAAACTTGCAAGGAACCTCCACCATGCTTCACTGTTGCCTGCAGACACTCATTCGATATGCGCTCTCCAGCCCTTCGGTGAACAAACTGCCTTCTGCTACAGCCAAATATTTCAAATTTTGACTCATCAGTCCAGAGCACCTGCTGCCATTTTTCTGCACCCCAGTTCCTGTGTTTTCGTGCATAGTTGAGTCGCTTGGCCTTGTTTCCACGCCGGAGGTATGGCTTTTGGCCGCAAGTCTTCCATGAAGGCAACTTCTGACCAGACTTCTCCGGACAGTAGAAGGGTGTACCAGGGTCCCACTGTTTTCTGCCAGTTCTGAGCTGATGGCACTGCTGGACATCTTCCGATTCGAAGGGAAGTAAGCATGATGTGTCTTTCATCTGCTGCAGTAAGTTTCCTTGGCCGACCACTGCATCTACGGTCCTCAACATTGCCCGTTTCTTTGTGCTTCTTCAAAAGAGCTTGGACAGCACATCTGGAAACCCCTGTCTGCCTTGAAATTTCTGCCTGGGAGAGACCTTGCTGATGCAGTATAACTACCTTGTCTCTTGTTGCTGTGCTCAGTCTTGCCATGGTGTATGACTTTTGACAGTAAACTGTCTTCAGCAACCTCACCTTGTTAGCTGAGTTTGGCTGTTCCTCACCCAGTTTTATTCCTCCTACACAGCGGTTTCTGTTTCAGTTAATGATTGTGTTTCAACCTACATATTGAATTGATGATCATTAGCACCTGTTTGGTATAATTGTTTAATCATACACCTGACTATATGCCTACAAAATCCCTGACTTTGTGCAAGTGTACCTAGAAGAATTGATGCTGTTTTGAAGGCAAAGGGTTGTCACACCAAATATGGATTTGATTTAGATTTTTCTTCCGTTCACTCACTTTGCATTTAGTTAATTAATAAATATAATCTATTAACATGTCTATTTTTGAAAGCATTCTTACTTTACAGCATTTTTTCACTCCTGCCTAAAACTTTTGCACAGTAGTCATACCGGAAGCAAGATGGCTGCCAAACAGGAAGTGACGATTGGCTTCGGTCATACCGGAAACAAAATGGCCGCCGAACCGGAAGTGACCGGTTTTAATGCCACATCATCAAAAAGGGCATTCCAAGGGGGATAAAAGGGCAGGTCCAGGCAAGTACCAGTGAGAAGAGTGGGGAAAGCGGTATGCTACAGGAAGTGAGTACTGGGATTGTTGGATTACTTGTTATTGACCTTGGATTGTTTGACTGCCTTCTTTGTGCTTTATACCTGGACTGTTTTGAAAACCCTGGATTGTGTATGAACCTTTGCCTGTTTCACCGACTATTCTATGCTGGATGGACATGTTAATAAAGCACTAACAGGTACCGCCCTGTTTGGAATTAACTTCACAGTATTTTGTCTCTGTTTACATACTGTCCTGCTACAAAGTACTGTATGCATATTCTACACAGCCTATGAAGTTGTTACAATATATATATATATATATATATATATATATATATATATATATATATATATATATATATATATATATATATATATATATATATATATACAGTACTGTGCAAAAGTTTTAGGCAGGTGTGAAAAATGCTGTAAAGTAAGAATGCTTTCAAAATAAACATGTTAATAGATTATATTTATCAATAAACTAAATGCAAAGTGAGTGAACAGAAGAAAAATCTAAATCAAATCCATATTTGGTGTGACCACCTTTGCCTTCAAAACAGCATCAATTCTTCTAGGTACACTTGCACAAAGTCAGGGATTTTGTAGGCATATAGTCAGGTGTATGATTAAACAATTATACCAAACAGGTGCTAATGATCATCAATTCAATATGTAGGTTGAAACACAATCATTAACTGAAACAGAAACAGCTGTGTAGGAGGAATAAAACTGGGTGAGGAACAGCCAAACTCAGCTAACAAGGTGAGGTTGCTGAAGACAGTTTACTGTCAAAGTCATACACCATGGCAAGACTGAGCACAGCAACAAGACACAAGGTAGTTATACTGCATCAGCAAGGTCTCTCCCAGGCAGAAATTTCAAGGCAGACAGGGGTTTCCAGATGTGCTGTCCAAGCTCTTTGAAGAAGCACAAAGAAACGGGCAACGCTTGAGGACCGTGAACGCAGTGGTCGGCCAAGGAAACTTACTGCAGCAGATGAAAGACACATCATGCTTACTTCCCTTCGCAATCGGAAGATGTCCAGCAGTGCCATCAGCTCAGAACTGGCAGAAAACAGTGGGACCCTGGTACACCCATCTACTGTCCGGAGAAGTCTGGTCAGAAGTGGCCTTCATGGAAGACTTGTGGCCAAAAGCCATACCTCCGACATGGAAACAAGGCCAAGCGACTCAACTATGCACGAAAACACAGGAACTGGGGTGCAGAAAAATGGCAGCAGGTGCTCTGGACTGATGAGTCAACATTTGAAATATTTGGCTGTAGCAGAAGGCAGTTTGTTAAGCGAAGGGCTGGAGAGCGTACACGAATGAGTGTCTGCAGGCAACAGTGAAGCATGGTGGAGGTTCCTTGCAAGTTTGGGGCTGCATTTCTGCAAATGGAGTTGGGGATTTGGTCAGAATTAATGGTCTCCTCAATGCTGAGAAGTACAGGCAGATACTTATCCATCATGCAATACCATCAGGAGGCATCTGATTGGCCCCAAATTTATTCTGCAGCATGACAACGACCCCAAACATACAGCGAAAGTCATTAAGAACTATTTTCAGCGTAAAGAAGAACAAGGAGTCCTGGAAGTGATGGTATGGCCCCACAGAGCCCTGATCTCAACATCATCGAGTCTGTCTGGGATTACATGAAGAGAGAGAAGCAACTGAGGCTGCCTAAATCCACAGAAGAACTGTGGTTAGTTCTCCAAGATGTTTGGGCCAACCTACCTGCCGAGTTCCTTCAAAAACTGTGTGCAAGTGTACCTAGAAGAATTGATGCTTGATGCTGTTTTGAAGGCAAAGGGTGGTCACACCAAATATGAATTTGATTTAGATTTTTCTTCTGTTCACTCACTTTGCATTTAGTTAATTGATAAATATAATCTATTAACATGTCTATTTTTGAAAGCATTCTTACTTTACAGCATTTTTCACACCTGCCTAAAACTTTTGCACAGTACTGTATATATATATATATATATAGGTTGGTTCTTACAGTACTTTACCCCTGCAACTGCCTGAAGATCCTAGGGTGACCGGTAACCAGAGTTTAATATTTCTCAACTGGTCGCAAAAATATCCCTCGGACAAGACACAGCTATAACTTGAGCTTTTTGGTGCAAGACTAATGGGTTTTTTCCATGGATTGTCCTGATTTAACAGTGCCTGGACTTCATGCCTTCCAGAGATTTGTTATAATACGACACTGCACCACCCACAAGCGCAGCTGTGTTTACATTAGTGTCAATGATAACTGCAGCAACAACACAATGTCTGCAAGTTAAGCACAAGTTTATACAACCAACACACACAGGATTGCTCTAGGTTACCAAAATTCAAAACAAGTACAACAAATTGTACTTATTAGCTCAGTATAAAAACCTTTTTTTATGAAATATCTGCACAGTTGTTTTTGAAGCCTTCTGGTTTAACAAATAAACAAAATCTGAAAACCATTTATTTTCTTTTGAATAATATATCGGGGAATAAAATATAGAACATTTTTGCATTTTCTGACAGAAGATTAATGTGTTCAATAAAACCATAGAGCCCTTAGGTTTTATTAAATCCTAACTTCATTATTTATGTACATGATCTATGTATCACAATATATTTTATACTCATTACTCTATCGTAGGTAAATAGTTTCTGTTATTATCTGTTTATGTTTTTTTTCTTCCCATTTTACATACGTGGTTAAAAAAGGAATGATTGATTGATTTACAAAATATTTCATCTGGATAATGAAACCATTGATTCTCTTTGTCTTTGTTTATAAATAAATGTTCGTTTATATTAGAAAACACATGCTTCAACTTTTCCTGTATTAAAATTACATTTATATAAAAAATAAAATAAAAAAACAGACAGGATTTGAAGAACATATTGCGGGGGTATACAAAGTAGCCATACAATACCACTGTACCAGCAGAATCCTACCTACCAAGAAGACTTCAATAGGGAGCTGATTTGCAATCAACATGATATTCGTTAAATACAGGCTAAAGCTGATTTATGCAGCACTCCATTGAACTGAAATCATTAGAATCTGAAAAGTCTGTAGTTGTCTGTGGTGTTCCACAGGACTCTATTCTAGGTCGTTTGTTATTTTCATTATATATGCTACCGTTGGGTGATATTATCTGCACACACTTCCATTAAACTTAAACTTCCATTGCTATGCAGATGATACCCAGATATGTCTGTCCCTAAAGCCAGGATACACTTCTGGTGGGGAGTTACTTGCTGCTTGTCTTGCACACATCAAGTGTTGGATGTCAAGGAATTCTTTAATGCTAAATTCAGATAAAACAGAGGTATGCTAGTGGGCTCTCAGAACCATCTACAAAATACGGGATTGCATGAGCTCAACTGTAGTAATCTCTCATTAAATCTAAAACTAGAAATGAAAAATGTGGTATCTTTGATCCTGAGCTATCATTTGAGACATATATTAGGGAAGTTACAAAAGTATCTTTTTACCATTTGAGAAATATAGCCAAACTTAGACCAATTATTTCTGTATCTGATGCCAAGAGACTAATGCATGCCTTTGTTTCATCTAGAATTGATTGCTATAATGCACTTCTCTCTGGTATCTCAAAAGGTGTGGTGTCTCACAGCTCATTCAGAATACCGCCGCTAGAATTCTGACTAAACCAGGAAAAGTGAACAACACTAAAAGCCCTTGTGAGGAACTGTCTAGAATCATGTTATAGTCTTTAGTAGAACACATATTGCAAGGAACCGTGCTGAGCTCAAACATTTTAAAAATAAGCTTCAAGGCCATCAAAAATAGATGATACATAATGATTAAGGAAATAACTGTAATTCTCTTGTGCACCCTATTTATTCTATGTTTAATTTACTTCACAATTACCTGGCTTGTATTCATACAAAAAAGGGGCTGAATTCAGCGTTCTTGAGACATACCTCATTGAAAGCCATGCTGCTGGACTCCGAGTGTGTCCACTGGCTGTTTCAAAATGGCAAAGAGGGGCAGAACTTTTAGAGGCTTCTACTCTGAAAGTTCTGTTATTATAGTGTTTGGCAGCCAATTATTAACAAGGAACTGTGATATTGTTCATTAGTTCTATTGATATAACTTGGCTGTTCCATTAGAATGTTACAGTTACCTATGCAGTTTTAACAAGGAGTTCCATCCAAACTCGACTAGAGGCCCCTAACACACCACACCAGTGGAGCGTTTCTACAGTCACAGGATCACCTTTTAACTGATTTTGCACTTAGACTTTATCTAGAGCACTGCTCGTCTAAATGTGATGAAACTTGGTTAGTACATTCTTGAAGTCATTGTATTGTATATTGTTATCATTGTAGGAATCTGGAGATATAAAGTGAAGCATTACATATTACATTATATTTGGACTTATATCAAAAGAACAATGTATTTGATTGTGATAAATTTTGATTATTACAGTCTTTACTGTTGCATCTATTGAGTTTCAAAACCACTAGTTACGTCTATGCATAAAATATCAATAGGTATGGGGGGAAGATTTTAGTGCAGTCTGTTTGGTATTAATCTTGTAAACTCTCCAAACAGTGGTTTGTTAAAAGAAGATAATCAGCATTTTGTGTAGAGGATTTGCTTTATCAAGTTTCTTAATGAGAAAGTTGTGTAGTGTTCAATACATTTTTAACATATAATCAGTGTGAGATTAGCATTCAATGTGAAAATGGCATTCCACACAGAGACTGATAATAGTGTGACAAATTGATTACAAAATAACCTGGGTATTTACAACAGTATAAGCAGTTATATAAGTGCATGAAGGCACAGCACACAATTACATAAAACATTAGGTTGGAGGTAAAGATCAGTGTCAAAGTCCCATTTCATCTACGAAGACAGAGTATGAGGTCTTGGGATTTGAAGTGTGGCAACAACAGTCATGCCCTTATATCCCTTTACCATGATGCTTAATCCGTAAGTTAGCATCCTATTGCAGGAGTTTTCTAACATCCTATTTTATTGTTTCTGCTTAGATCGTTATTTACCAAGCTCACTAATTACAAAACCACACCACAGAAATTAAGCTTTTAAGAGAGTTTTTTTTGTTTTTGTTTTTGTTTTCCAGAAGCAGCATCCAAAGTTGATGAAAGGAAATACGTTAATGAGCCTGGTAAATAATGATCTAAGCAGAAATATGAATAGAGAATCATACAAAATGCAAATACAGGATAAAAATAAGAAATGAATTATTCTGAAAATGTATTTCTTTAAGGGACTGTATAAAGTCACTTAACGAAAATAATCAATTGCATATTATTTATGTAAAGGGACTTCAACGTGCCTAAAAAACTATTAAATAGGCTAATATATCTCAGTGTGTCAGCTGAAATAAGGAAACATTTCTTGGGGGAACCAGGAGAATGTCCAGCCATTTTAGGAATTAAAGATCAGATAAATAAAGAAGCAAACGACTGCTGAAAGATTGAAGGATTCAAATATGAAACTGAATTTGCAATATCCTGGCCTACAATACAATATCCCCCTGCTAGTAGTACATGTTTATTTAAGGCACATGTAAGGCCTCTACACACTGGACGCGATGCGACAAGCGAAAATGGGCAGCGATGCGACAAAATGAATAGAACCTATACTTTTGATAAGTATCTTTCACAGCACAGGTGACACAGGAGCGACACCAGGGCGATGCAAAATAAATAGGATTATGGTCCAGCAAGGTGAAGCACTATCCAGAATGACGGAAGAAAAACTAATAATAATAATACTTGCCGTTGAAAAAATACATAGAGCTTTATGACAAAGGTCATCACAATTATAAAGATACAGATTTGAAAGACAATATATGAGAGTCCATTTCGAAGGAAATGGATAAGCCTGCTATATATGATTTATTGGGATATATGTTGAAATACCATCAGTGAAGACACTCATAATTTCCACATCATGTTGATGAATAATGTTGTCAATAGCAATTTTTAAGAGTTTTATAGATCTGGCAGTTTTCAAACCTGTCGCATCTGATGTGTATGGTCATGTCACTGCGAAAGTATCTTGTCGCCCAACGAAAAATCACATCGTGTCTTGTGTGTGGCAGCCTTTAGTATTCACATTTTCTGCATAACTGCAGTCTATCAGTAATGTAGAACGTTTCAAGAAAATGGCCACATGACAAAAAGAAAGACATGTTCAAAGACAGGGAAGGAAATATCATGACATCACAAAATCAACTTTAATCTCAGAAGTACAAACAGAATAAAATCATCTTCAGCAATATAATTGGGAGAGCTACATAAACCCTTGGTAAAAATACATTAGTTTTAATCTACTCTTTTGGTCTAAAAGCACTAAATGGCAGTACTGTGAGCCTAAACACACATGCACAGTTGTGGGGTTTTACCAGATGTGGCAGTTTTTTGCAGGTTCAAGAAGAGTGATTTGTTCATTTTCCAACCAAGGGTGTGTAAACACTGGAAAATAATATAATCAGGAAACATCATGCCTATACATTCAGTATTGTGCATAAGGCCAATTTACAAGGTGGTTATAAAGTCCATCTTGTGGAAAAATCATGAACTACTTGCAGAACTAGCATCATCTGCATTAGGAATCCATTCATTTAAAGCTTTTTTTTAAATGTTATTTAATAATGGCATAGGCAGTTCAAAAGCTCAGCTTTGCTTTGAACAGTGGAACAACTTACAATCAGCCTGTTTAAAAAGATACTGTTCACACTTGAAGGCAAAACACAATTAATCATACACCCCTTCATCCCACTAACTGGCTATGTGCACCAACGCAATCAATTAAAAACAAAAGATCAAAGAGAATATGCCCAAATTGAACTCCCACCAGAGTATGATTTTTTTAAAAGCACTCCATATGTAATGATGATGTTTGGTGTTTATCTTGAACATTCTGTCAATATGCAAACATTCTTAAAATACTGGTATGCCTAAAGCATATTTCATCTGCACTACACACACTTGAATAAAATTCCAGAAGCTGCCTCAGGTCTGTTTAGCCTGCTCAAACAGAATTTGCATTAGGTGCATGCAAAGATTATATTTAATTTTTAAATTGTATTAAATTGTGTATAAATTATTATATAAAACAATACACACACTGGTCATTTGTGGAAACTGACGTCAAAAGCAGTTGGCATTAGCAGTGTCATACAGTAAGTTCAAGAGCTAATAAATTTAGCGTGGGTACATTTATTTTTTTCAGAAAGTAGCGTTACCTTGTTAAATCCAATTCCAGAATAGCTTTAGGAAACATCTGGGCTGAACGCCCTGGAGTATTCAGTATAAAAAAAGACCCACTCATAATTTTAAAAGCTGCTCGTGGTAGTGGTGAATTGGTATCTCAAAAAGAGGAACACATGCACTGCTTTCAGTCATGTCACTGACTGACCACCATACAGAAAATGCAAAGCTCAAGTTCTTACAGTTCCTTATGAAATAATTAGCATGCCTCAACCTGTTTAATAGACTGAATTCAACCAAACTGTTAGTTTTAGAGCAGGGCCAGTGTGGTTCTTATCAATTTAACAGATTGTAAATGAGGGCTCATTATTATTCAGAAAGTGAATTCCAAAATAACAGTGACTCTGTGAATCACTAATTGGCTTACTGGAGCTGTCAGGGACCTCATTTGCAGAATCCCTCAATCTAAACTTAAACTGAAGGTCTAAAAACCAAATGCCTAATGAGTACCATGCATCTCTGCTGTTGGGCTTCTGTTTTGCTGTTGCTTTCTGTAACAGTGCTCCCTCCTCTTTTCCTACATACATCTGTGAATCTGTAACTAAAACTATAAAGACTAGATTTACAACTCAACTGTACTGTTAATAAACCCCAAGCTAACCACGTACTGGTGGTTGATGCAGCACAGTAACTCCCCAGTGTTGTAAACTGCTCTAAAGAAAGACAGCTGTATTTTATACTGGTAGAAAATGCAAATCACACAATTCTCTCAAATATTATTTTAAATGTAAGACATTGGATGGTTGTGAGTTTATGCTGAGTACCCACTCATTGGCTCTCTGCAGCCAGTGTACCCTGATGGCAGGGAACTACTGACAGTGTTGGAAAGGAAAAGGAATGAGGCAATTTTGGACTAAATGCCAACATACTACAGTACTAATTTCCTCCAAGCTTGAATCGTGCTTTAGATAATGAATTGATGATTGATAATTAATGTAAAAAACACTAAAGGCTATTAAAGTGAGAAAGATGAAGTCTTATTAAAATTTGCTGCTACATTTAATTGTAATAGATTAATACATTAAATATATGGAACACAATAACAGCGCACTCTAGCTAGTATTTTCACAGCAGTCGGGAATTCATCTTTATGCCTGTGGCCAGATATAGGATTTGTATGAAGCTTATTAATTGGCTTTTAGTAAATGTGTAAAAGTGAATGCAGATTTTGATAGAAAATGTAGATTTTGGTCCTTGTATACAAGCTAAAAAACATGGTTCAATTTATTTGTAAACGTATCATCCTATATTGTGGTCTATGAATTTGTGTGACCCACACCTTATGCTAGAAAAATATTTTTACTATTTCTTTAAATGGTTTAATGTGTGAATCTATTTTAAAATAAATTACTAGTTGCATTTTACAAAATCATATGCAGACTTGTTTATTAGCTACCTTTATGTTATTGATACTTTACTGTATATTGGCAACTGGAAAAAATGGTTAATATGCATTTATTTTACTTAAGCATACAATACAATGACATACCTGTATTGCACTTCAGACACCTGGCAGACATTGCTGTGAACTAACTGCACTGCAAAGGTACAGGCTAATATTACAGGCTGAATAAGTTATCCTGTAAATGAACATGTCCAGCTGCTGTACTCAATGAATAAACCTACTTGTAGCCATTGTTACTTGTAACCAGTGCTGGAACATTCAGATGATCCTCATAATTCCAAAAGTAAAAATGTGAAGGACTGCATGTACCAATTAAAATATCTGTTTAAATATATTGGATTATAGCCAAATAACATTTCCCCAAGAGCCATGCATCTGAAAAACTTTGTAAAAATCTTTGTAATTCTGCATGGTAATTGAAGTCATGCCCTCCAACTGCTTGAAAGGTATTCATTTTAAAGCAAGACATTAACTTAAAACTACTTGCATTTTTTTAAACTACAGAGTTGAACAGGAATAAAATCAATGCGTCTTTTTCCTGCGCTCATTTCTGGTTGTTTTGAATGCCTTAGTAATAATTGCTAGAGGTAACACTGAAATGACCTTAAAACTAGTTTACTCTAAGGTGGTGGGGGTAATATGTCAGAGGTAATTCGTTTTGGATCCGCCAGTCCTCAAAGGCTAAGAATCTATTTACGTAGCAAGTGCAGGCTGATGGTTTAACATTTTAGGGGTAGATGTACTAAACAGTGTTGGGCCTGTCGCAAGTGTCACAAATCAGTTGGAAACGAGTCGGAAGTCTTGGGTGAAATGTATTAAACAAGTGCAATGCTATTTGCGACTTTTTAGGGAATGCTTTATGGCGGCAGTTTCTGTTTGCACTTCAAACATAGATTAATATGTAATTAAGCCACCAATACACACCTCTCTGCAATAAAAGTGGCTGTCCAGCAAAGCACAGCGCTCTGACAAACTCAGTCATTCTGCGCTCTTTCATTAAAGCTTGTGTAAAAGCCACATAAATTAATTGCTTGTCTCTCAGTTCACCTTCTTGTTTTAGTTCAATGTGTCACTTATTTTCCAGTATGTTCTTCTATTCTGTTAGCGCAAACATGTACCTCAATGCAGCAGTATTTTGCAATGCTATGTGTCCTCTGCCTCATATGACCCACTTCTGCTATTTTTGCTTTTTGTATACTTCAAAACATTTGTTTTCTTTTGAATATTCATAAACTGATTAATGTTTTCTCCCCATTCCATTTTTGTGCAAGTATTTCATTTTAGTTTTTGTAGTAGTTACTACGCCCAGCACTTGCCAAAATAATCAGACTTTGATAGGCCAACAGAATCAGGTCATGGTGCGTTTGTGAACAGAGAACCAATGTGTGAGGTTTGAACGTCACTTGATCCTCTGATGTCTAAACGTGCCTGCTGTATGTTAGGATGCAATGCAAGGCTGCTTATTACAATGTCGGAGTCCAAGTAAAACTGCATTTTAATCAAAATATTGTGTATTTCCTAGAAAACAGTCCTGGGAAAATACTGAATAGTAGACCACAAATTGGGTATAAATCAGTAAAAAAAATGACAATTACTGGCTAAGTACCAACATGCATTGTATGCGTCTTTCAGCCAGAACATGCCAGGTGAAAAAGGTAAGGTGCATTATCTATTATTTTTTATGGTGTTTTTTTTTCTCCATATAAGCCATAAAAAGGTATTATGTACTTTATGGATATTATAGATTGATTAAAATATATTTAATATATTTTAAACAATTGCCATTCATGCCCAAAGGAATATCCAGTAAAATAATATTTTAAATTACTAACAGATATATCATACAGTTATTCATATCACCAGTAGCCTCGCACAATCTTACTCCTAAAAAAAAGAAATGCTTCATTGAAATGAAAACTATATTTTTCCTATTGTTATATACATCTACTTAAGTATGGATGTGACCTTTGTGAATCACAATTTGGCACAAGACAGCCTTCATCATTTCATGTACTCATGGCCATAACTAGCTACGAGGACACCAAGGTCCTGTCCTCGGCTGTTTTTTTGCATCATCAATGCTGATGCTCACGTAAAACTTCTGTTAAAAAGACTCCTTCATTTTCTCTGTTGGTTTGCTGTGTAACATAGATTTGGAGGTTGAATAGTAAATACTAAGCAGTCATATAAATACTGCCAGCTATAGCTTGAAACCTAAGTTTGACCTTGACAGAATGTCAATGTCTGGTTACGATGCTGCACGCACTGTATTATTTATTTCAAATGGAGGATAAAGCACATTATATGAGGGAGCCATGAGTGTATGGGTATGTGAGTTCCAATCAGAACAATTAATGGTCAGGCCTGAAATGAGTAGCCTGGTTTAGTAACAACCTATGAATGTGCACAGCTTGCAATTGCCAGATATTAAAATCCAATTTCAGAACACTGCATTTTCTAAATATGTAGCACGATTATTCAATATTGTGAAGTTTTTACATATTATTCTTTCTCATAACTGAACTAAGATTCCACTTAATTAAGAGCATAATATGATTTATTTTCATCAGAGGCTAGTACATGTGAAACAGGAATAGAGATGTCAATAATCCCATAAAAGTGAGATTATGTTAAGGTCAGAAATTAGCAGTGCAGCTTCAATAGCATTGAAGGGTTCTCAATAGGGTAGTCTACTTAACAAGTTTGACAAAATATACATTGTGTGTCAAATATCACCGTGGCAACAAGGTAGTAAGTGCCTAGAGTATCCTTTTTGAGCTTTATATAATAGCAATTATGAAATTAGCTGTAAACCAGTTTGCTAAACTTAAACTTCAAAAACAGGCTTGCAAACAGACTGCCCCAAAGGTAATGTAAAATGTGCTGCTGGAGACATCATTACAGATGCCAAATATCAGAATAGTGCAGAAACAGCAATACATTATGATTAAGAACACATATCATGAGATAGAGTAGTGGTTAGGGCTCTGGACTCTTGACCGGAGGGTCGTGGGTTCAATCCCAGGTGGGGGACATTGCTGCTGTACCCTTGAGCAAGGTACTTTACCTAGATTGCTCCAGTAAAAACCCAACTATATAAATGGGTAATCGTATGCAAAAATAATGTGATATCTTGTAGCAATTGTAAGTCACCGTGGATAATGGTGTCTGCTAAGAAATAAATAATAATATATACATACATACAGTGGTTTGCAGAAGTATTCACCACCCTGCAAAGTTTTCACATTTTGTTGGCATGTGACTTTAAATGTTTCAAATTAGACTTTAAATGTTGAATCTACACAAACTACTCCACATTGATAAAGTTAAAAATGCATATAGAATATGAGTAAGTAAGATTTACAGAGAAAAACAGATTAAATCTCAGTTGCATAAGTATTTAACCCCTTTGCTACTGCAGCCCTAAATCAGCTCAGGTGCAAGCGATTTGTTTGAAAGGTCACAAAATTAGTGAAATGGTTTCAGCCTGTGTGTACTCAAAGTGGTTTAACTTGTAGATAATTTCCCTCAGGTATAAAAAGACTTTCAAGCTGCAACTCACATAGTGATCCAACAAAGCAACCATGAAGACCAAGGAGCTTTCAAAACAAGTCAGGGGTAAAGTGGTAGAGAGGCACAGAGCAGGAGAAGTGTACAAGAACATTTCAAAGGTGCTGATTAACCCTCTCAGCACAGTGGTCCATCATTCAGAAGTGGAAGATGCATCATACCACGCAGACACTACCCAGATCATGTCACCCTCCCAACCTGAGCAGCCGAGCAAGCAGGAAACTGGTTCGGGATGTCACTCTGAAGCCAACAATGACCTTGAGAGATCTGCAACGTTCTGTGTCTGAGATGGGAGTCAGTGTTCACACATCAATAATAAGCCGGTCCCTACACAAAGCTGGCCTGTATGGACAGATGGAAAGAAAGAAGCCTCATCTTAAAGCAGGTATGGAGTTTGCGAAAAAGCATGTAGATGATACTGCAGACATGTGGAAAAAGGTTTTGTGAACTTTCGGTTAAATTCCAAGCATTACATCTGGCGCAAGCCCAACACTGCACATCACCCAGTCAACACCATCCCAACTGTCAAGCATGGTGGTGGCAGCACAAAACTAAAGCCACACTAGAGTGGTTGAACAAGAAGTGAATTAATATTCTTGAGTGGCCCAGTCAAAGTCCTGACTTGAATCCAATCAAAAATTTATGGCGAGACTTGAAGATTGCAGTCCATCGACGATCCCCAACAAACTTAAAAGAACTGGAGCAATTTTCCCGTGAAGAATGGGCAAAAATGTCACCATCCTACTGTGCAAAGCTAGTAGCGACCTATCCAAAAAGAATTGCTGCAAAAGGTGCTTCTACCAAGTACTGACTTAAGGAGCTGAATACTTATGCAACCAGTAAATTTCATTTTGTACATTTTCTTTGTAAGTTTTGCTGACATTTAACCTCCTCCTCATATAACAGTGTTCAGTTTAACCACAACAGCTTTGAATAAAAAAAGTTTGTTGAAAAACTTTGCATACGTTATTTGTAATTCAACAAAATGTGAACACTTTGCAGGGGGGTGAATACTTCTGCAAACCACTGTGTGTGTGTATATATATATATATATATATATATATATATATATATATATATATATATATATATATATATATTCTACTGCACTAGAACAGAAGTTTAAAAAATTGATATAGTATGTCATGCTTAACCATGGTTACAAAGAAAATGGCAATGCTGGCTACGTATTTTTTTTTTTTTTTACTACTGCAATATTATTACATTCTTGAAGCTTTGTTAGGCCTACAGACACAGAAAGAGTAAACTGTTACGTCATTTTTATTTAAAATCATAAGTAGAATGTAATTTGATTTAAGGCAAATGCATACACTTCTCACAAAAAAGTAGGGGATATAGGTATATTTTCATGAATTGTCTATAAAGTTTAGATATTTGATAGGCTAGAAGAAATCATTTCAACTGGGTTGCAATTCAGCTGGTTACTTCACAGTCATCAGCCATTTCTGGAACAAAACACAGCATGTACAACAGCAGACAGGCCTCGACGTGGACATCACAGATCAACATCACTGTGCCAAGACCACTTTCTAATTAAAAAAATACAGCTTGAGAGCTCACAGACTCATTGCAACAGAGACAACATTCACATCAAACAAGGGAAAAGCACACGTCACTTTAAACCATGAACAAGAAAAAAACAGTCAGTTAGCTGAAAGAGGTCTCCTATGCACTAGGTCTTATTCAACAGTTTTAAAAAAGCATAAATGACTGAATCTGTTCTGGAGGCAACTCACAAGAAGGCACGTGGTGACCTTCAAAATTATATTTGATACACTGCACTGATAATGAAATGGAAAGTACATGATAGAATGATCACCCAAGCATTCTTTCAGCTGTGACCTCCTATTCTGTACTTTTGCCTTTGATGTGCCTGCTATTCTGTTATTTGACAAAGTGCTGTAAGATAACAAGCGACAACCATTAACCTTTTGAATTATTATTGTGTTGTGTTGTGTTGTGAAGCAAAGCAGTATTTCACTGATACAGTATGTGTGAAACCTGTAAAGTATACTGGAATGCTGTATTTAAATGAATTCAAGGACTTTTCTTGATAAGCCTGTCATACCCTGCTAAAAAAACAGGTTTATGAATATTTCAAATGTTATCATGATGTGGAATGTGCCACGCTGGGCTGCTTCAGAGTAATGACAACATGATTGCCGCCTTACTAAACAAACAGTTACTAATAAACTGCAAGGACCAAATCTGCCCTTTTAAAAAATAAAACATTTCCTACAGACCTGCAGAAAACTTAAATAGTTACATGATCTCAATAATGCGGCCATATTAGCTCAGATGTGGTACTATGTCATGGTTTCTGGCATGAGGGTGTGACACTATGGTGGCACCAGCTTTAAAAAACAACTGGCACGATCAAACCTGAAAATGCAGGAACCTGGATTTTTATACAACATGTAAACCTTAGCCACCATGGCCCGACCATCAACCATATACTATACTGTGCGTACAGATGGACAGACAGACAGGTTCTTCCACGTATTTACAGATTTTGGTACTTGGTAAAGAGTGATAAAAATTGTGAATGTGACATACGAACTGGCACCACTATAAAGAGGCTGCATTTACAGTAGACATCTGATTCTCCTCAAGGACAAAGGAAGTGATATTGAATCTGAAGTTTGTGCACATCTTTAGGTTTAATACAAATCCAGTATTGTATTTTGCTCCATGAAATCATGCTGCACGGATGACTATTATTCAATTTAAAGCAGAGCTGCTTCAATTTAGTGTTGAATATCTAGCAGTTTGTATCTTGCAAAGTATATTGCCCATCTCTTGAGATCAAGAACATTCATTTAATGGAAATTGACCCTCTTTCACACATTGCAACCATATAACCGTGCACTTGTTCCAGATACTGCAACCAAAAGCCCTCTTTTACGCTGTATTAATCAAAGTTTACTTCTCATGCAAGGTGCTAACTGTTAGAATTGGAAAAACAAATCTTCTTTTTATCCAAAGACCAGGTCAAGAGTAGTCTGTGACAATGCTAAACCCTGCCCTGTTAGAGGGTATAGCAGTTCAGTTGTCACAGACAATGCAAAAGAGCCCAATTCCCCAAATTACATGGTGCTTCTGTCCACAGAACAGACCACCAAGTTAATTTCACTTGTGATGTGAGAAGGATTTCAAGTCAGGCCTACAGAGGTGAAGGATTCACCATCTAGATTGTTGCTGACTTGTAGACAGCAAATATTAAAAATAACTGAGGAAAACAAGCATAAACACAGAAATGTCAGGTAAAACATGTAATTCCTCTTATATTATGAGCTAGACTGGTACAGCACATAACTTGATGAAAGGTCTGTACAGTGCATGATCTGCATGAAAGGCTGACAAGTTTGGCTCACTATAGGGAAAAGCACAGATGTAAACTCATTTGGGGGAGCCCTTGGATTGCAAACAAATCAGAGAAACTTCACAACCTTTGCCCAGAACTCTCATGGGGAAAATGCTTTTGGTAGAAAGCATGTCTGAGGAAGCTAGGATCATCTTCAGAAGGAAAAAAAATAAAGAAACACAAACTATTATTCAACACTGTACAGTACAGACAGGTCTATCACATAGTCTGTGTATGTTTTAATAAATGCACAGAGCAGTGTATGCTTTCAATCTAAAATAGTTTTGGAGGAAACTTCTAAGCTGATCAAGGACACGAACACCAGAGGACTACTGAATGGCCAACAAATTTGAGAATGTAAGCACAAATAAAATATGCCCTAATATACATTTATGTGGTCACATGAACAACGCACCAGGTGTGTTCAGTTAACTCAACTTCAGATTTCTGAAGAATGTATCAGTGTAATGGTTCCTGTACTGGTAATTTATTGAAAATGTTTCTCAAACTTTAATGTTGCTTATTTTTTGTTTAAATTCATAATTAGTTTATAGATGAAGTTGCTGCTGCTTCGTGGCACCTCTGCAATAAGACTTGGCTAGCACTCCTTTAACGCTGCCGTGTCTTCTAAACCATGTTCCATTTTAAACTAAAACACAAGTCGCTGACATCTATCATGCACTATTCTTACTAGCCGTATGTGCACTCTACTTTATTACTTGACAGTCCCACTTGTTTCCATTCACTACAGGCACTGCAGTTTTACTTATAAGGACACACACTTTAAAAGCGGACTGTAACTGTGTCGCACTGTGACCAAAAAGTAGGCAACTGCTTTTTTCCCAATGTTGTTATTAGTAATAATGTAATAACCTTAAATCAAGAGAATTTCTTATCCAAATGTGGTGGAATTTGCTAAGGTTATTAATAATCTTGGGGTTAGGGAGTCTGTCTGCTGTCCAAGTTAAATGTGTACATATATCTGAAGAAACGCATATCCAGTAATAATGAAACTTGAAAAGGAAATTCTTGAGTACAAATAAGAGAATAAGAATCTGGAGGCATATATATTACAACTAGTTCTACATGCATTAGAGAAGCACTTGTTTAATTGTGATGGATATTCTTAATGGCGATGGACATTCTTAAGCACAAGATATTGAGAGTATCAGAATCCTGAGGTATATGGAGAGCTCTGACGTAGATTTTTTCTGGAATTTTAGTCAATTAAGGTCATGTTACTGACAGCTGTATTTTTTAATTTAGAGTCGTGGCAGAGGATGAATGTCAATGACATGCATTATAAATATGAAAACTACTGTAAAAAACCCTTGAGTGGCCCTACACCTACAAATGAATAACAGTCTCTTAAGAGAAATGATGGACTTATAGCCTGCATGTAACACATTTTTTGCACAGCATGTAACACATTTTTAAATCACTGTCTGGAACTCATTATAATGGGGCAGGCAGCATTTTTGCACAGTCCACACTGCTTTTTGAAATATTAAAAATGTCATTCAGATACAAATATAACATGATTTTTTTTTTCTAGATTATAAAGTTTCAAGTGTGTTTCTTATGAAACTCTTTATTCTGTGATCCATAAGTAAGTATTTAACTGATTTATGTGTTAATTCCTATGGTAGTGACAGACAAGCACTTTAAAATAATGGAGCTTAATGAATGAGAAGTATCCTTGAACCCTTTAATCCCCAAAAGGGAGCTTTACAAAGCAGTAACTCATTCCCTATGCTTTGCATTTCATTAATGTGAAAAGGTGTGTCACTGTTTTAGTTAGAAGGGTACAGTAACACTATTTTTGTTTTAAAGATTGCAAACTAACTTAACCGTTTCCATAATGTTATTTTAACAAGTTATGTCAGTAGCACACATTATTATTTGCTTATTTAGCAGGCGCCTTTATCCAAGGCAACTTACAGAGACTAGGGTGTGTGAACTACGCATCAGCTGCAGAGTCACTTACAATTACGTCTCACCCGAAGATGGAGCACAAGGAGGTTAAGTGACTTGCTCAGGGTCACACAATGAGTCAGTGGGTGAGTTGGGATTTGAACCAGGGACCTTCTGGTTACAAGCCTGTTTCTTTAACCACTGGACCACACAGCCTCCCACATTATCCAACGGTACCAATATCTCACTACCATGAAAACATAGGTCACCATGACCTACTTCCACAACATTTCGAAATCTAGCAGTAATACTGTACTACTATTATGACTTCCGGCAAACTTTTGCGATATCATTTTGTAGCTTCTTTGATTACATGATGTTAAATAAAATACATAAAATATGTTCATATAGATTTTTTTAAATGATGTCTCAATCCTAAAAATTCTAGGTGATGCAAACAGCATCTCATAACAAATGACCATGCACAGTTTATAGATTACCGAACAAGTGGTTCCCAAGACTAGCTTCAATATCTCAGGCAATCAGTTTTTAATAATGTGAAAAAGTAGGTCACCTTGAGCTACAGTCAGTGCATGTGACACTTGTAATGAACATGTTTTATAAAATCAGGGAAACTCATTATGAATAAAAAAAAAAATAGCCAACCAAAGGTGTATAGTGTATCTACCATTATGGGACTAAACAAAGCATTTCACAATCAATCCTTAGTTCATTTTCAGTCATGCTTTAGTTATGACACCACTGAAGATGATGATTCATAAGACATCTATACCAATATTGCTACATTATAGATCTCTGTCTAGACACCTATACACAGTACATGAGTCTAAATGAGTGCTACAAATGTGTTTTAAGCCACTTCTGGTTTTGGTCCTGTATCCAGTTTGACCACAAACAGGTAGAATCCAGTGTCCTGAGTCTGAATCTGAACTTGGCTGCACAAAAGGGGACTTTCTTTATACCCTCATCACCAAGGGCATTCATACTCTGCCAGCAATAACACAGAGCTCCCAGATTTATACAGTTATAAATCTGGGCAGCAGTGTGGAGTAGTGGTTAGGGCTCTGGACTCTTGACCAGAGGGTTGTTGGTTCAATCCCAGGTGGGGGACACTGCTGCTGTACCCTTGAGCAAGGTACTTTACCTAGATTGCTCCAGTAAAACCCAACTGTATAAATGGGTAACTATGTGAAAAAAAAAATAATGTGATATCTTGTAACAATTGTAAGTTGCCCTGGATAAGGGTGTCTGCAAAGAAATAAATAATGTACTTGGCTTGATTCATGCGTCCTTCACAAAGACAAATCTGCCCGATTCCAGCCTTGCTGAAGCACCCCAGATGAGTCAAATTTTCAGCTTTGCCCAACACCTGGTCGTCTAATGGTTAGGCGGAGACCTGGAGAGCCTACAAGCCACAGTGTCTCGCACCCACTGTGAAATGTGGTGGAGGATCGGTGATGATCTGGGGTGCTTCAGCAAGGCTGGAATCGGGCAGCTTTGGCATGAATCAAGCCAAGTACAAGGTTGTCCTGGAAGAAAACTTGCTTCCTTCTGCTCTGACAATGTTCCCCAACTCTGAGGATTGGTTTTCCAGCAGGACAATGCTCCATGCCACACAGCCAGGTCAATCAAGGTGTGGATGGAGGACCACCAGATCAAGACCCTGTCATGGCCAGCCCAATCTCCAGACCTGAACCCCATTGAAAACCTCTCAAGAGGAAGATGGATGGTCACAAGCCATCAAACAAAGCCGAGCTGCTTGAATTTTTGCGCCAGGAGTGGCATAAAGTCACCCAACATCAATGTGAAAGACTGGTGGAGAGCATGCCAAGGCAGCATGAAAGCTGTGCTTGAAAATCAGGGTTATTCCACCAAATATTGATTTTTGAACTCTTTCTAAGTTAAAACATTAGTATTGTGTTGTTTAAAAATGAATATGAACTTATTTTCTTTGCATTATTCGAGGTCTGACAACACTGCATCTTTTTGTTATTTTGACCAGGTGTCATTTTCTGCAAATAAATGCTCTAAATGACAATATTTTTATTTGGAATTTGGGAGAAATGTTGTCAGTAGTTTATAGAATAAAACAAAATGTTCATTTTACCCAAACACATACCTATAAATAGTAAAACCAGAGAAACTGATAATTTTGCAGTGGTCTCTTAATTTTTTCCAGAGCTGTATATACTGTATATTTTTAACTTCTATATGTATTGAAAGAACAAAAACATTTAATAAGAAATGATACATTTGCTGTGATACCCTCTTGCCATGGCAGATGGGATCACAGAAAGAAATAGGTTTTAAAATGATTGCATTGTCACTGAAGATATTGCAATAGCCAGAGTTCTGTGCTCTCAGCAATCCATTCATTTATCTGCCTAAATTCCTCATAGAGAATCCACACTCTTCTTGCAAGAATGAGCATTCTCATAGCAACCCTGAAAAAGGGTTAGAATTACCTGTTTGTAAATCAATTATAAAGCATATTCTTCTATTGATGTTAATATAAGAAAACAATGGTGTTATCATATTAAAGTTTACTGAAGACATGTCAATACTCTATAGAGATTATAGCCATTTATCAAAAACAGCTTTAGGCAACCTTAATGGTATGCATCTATCTCTCTCCATCCGGTGCCATTCCTCTTCCATCTCCAATACCACCTGTCTCTTTCTTCCCATATTGCTTATGTGCCATCTGTTACAATGCTAACTGTGATAAGACTTCTCCATAGGTTTTAAGCATGAAAACACTAACAGCACACAGCAGAACTCTTTCAAGCCTAATTAACTCTGAATGCCATCCTTTAGCTGGGAGGCTCATAACCTTTGTTAATGGCCTGCTCCTTACAATGCTTCCCGTCCCACTCATGATACCTATACAAATGCCCTGCTTTTGACAGCAGTGTAATCAATTTGCCTCCTACTGCATTGACATGTACTGATTAATGATGATATAAACAGGTTTGTCAGTGTCATACACCAACCCGTCATAGCTCGAATTTGACCAATCATATCAGTAACTTAAAAACTAGGTCACAAAGACTTATATCTGCTGTATTCTGTAGTAAGGATTGCAATATTACAGTATTCATAATATACACTGCAGAACAGATTGTATATTGTTAAAAAGATAGTAAATTGCTGTGACCACTTGTGAGAAACAAATCCTTCTCCTAGAACCAGTGTCAATGGGGCAAGTAAGTGCCAGGCCTGGACTATGTAAAAATGGACATTTAGTCCTATGTGTTTAATCTGATCAGATTTAATCTTCCCTTGCAAAACACGGTTCTCATTATTTGCATTGTCTTAGCACAAAAGCTGCAGCATTCCTTATAGTCATAAACCATTTTGTCACTAGCATTTTTAACTTTGGGATTAGCTTCCACCCTCGGCTGAAGGGAGCAGGTAGTAAAAGTCCAGAAGACATTTGACAAATAAAATAATTGAAATATTATGCTTCAGTAATTATTATTATTATTTTTATTTTTTTTACAGCCTGCAAGCTCCAGTACAGACAGAAAGCTGGAGAACCACTTAACCCAATTCTGATGAAAACTTGATAAAGACCTTCTTTAGCAGACGTTACTGAGACTACCAAGGCAACAGTTTGCTTGTCGGAATGTCAAACTCATATTTTAACATGTGCATTGCAGTAAAGGCACGCCAATTTTATTGTCAAGTATTGCAGAATTAACGTTACAAATGCCAGGAATGTATTTGTCAAGAGGTTCACCAGTCTGTACTGTATGTCAGACTTCTATTTTACATGTGTGCATAGAGTGGATGTTGGTCATGGTGATCATGTTACTGATTGTATAATTACAGCTATGACGGGTTGATGTATGTCAGTAATTGTTGTCATTGTTTTGCATTGCAGATTTGATTGGTTCTTTTTATTTTTAGCATGTATGGTGCACATCTACAATATGTATAGAAATGTTTTTGTTTATGTACAATGTAAAGTTCTGTGCATACATCCTACTGTGTATTGTGTGAAGCTTCTGGGGAAATTGAATGCAGCAGAAATGAAGATGGCATTACATCTAAAGATATCAAAACATAACAAAAACTGTCCACATTCCTCTACCCTAAATGCACTTCAGGATGGAGCCAGGTCTGTGTTTATCCATGCCACAAAATGAACGCTTTCGGCACCATGAAAAAAAGATCACTGTGATTAAGGTCGATGTTAAAATGTAAGTTTTACCTACAAAAAAGATGCCTGATGCCTTTATAACTTATAATATCACAATTTTCTCATGCTCATACCTCGCTGTACTTTATCATGCTGGTCTGCACTTTGCCATGCTTTGAGGAAGCTTTACTACCCTTTGCAATGCTTTTACCACGGCAAACGTTAAGAAGTTAATTATCTCTTTAAATACCAATTCAAAAACAGACATATTTTTTTTACTTTTCCTGAGAGCCCACAGCTGCAGGGTTTATGGTAAAAAGCTTAAATGCTGACAGTTGTCGTTCAACACTGCTAACGTATTGCGATTTAGTACAAATATTTTTTCTCCACATATTATTAAATTAGTAATCTCAGGGTATCCTTCTGTACAATGTTGACATCTGAAAGTGAATAATACTTGAATAGCATCAGAGTAATATATGTCAACTTGGGTACTGTGTTTTAATGTAACCAATAAGATGTGAAGAAGTGGGGCGTCCCAGTATTGCATTATTAGTCGACTAAGGCATAAATTACTAAATATATGATGACTTCAATCATGTAGTATTCCCTATTGAGACATAGCCTACTCCTTTCATTGGTAATAAACCTTCAGTACACAACAACAGAAATGTTTTATTTCTTTTTCACACTGCTGAATAATTTAAATATTTTTTTATAGTGTTATTAACCAGCCATGTGAAACAGCATTGCTAACAGTAAGTCACAATTAATCACTAGCAGCATTTTTCTATTAAAAACGAAACACAAGTAGAAATGTGTTTCTTTGTGAACAAAAATAAACCTTCCCCAATAGAGATTAAACCAACGTGGCAGTGAAACAGATCATTTTTATTGGACAAAACCTGAAAGGGAACAATGATTGAGAGACTACAGCTGTGTACCAAATATAAATACAATGTTAAACAGAGAAAAACATGTTATGTTAGAGGTCTAGATTTCTGCTTAAGTGGGATACAACGCTGGGAGGTGGTTCTTCCCAATGCTAGTTATGTTGTTTAATTGGGATGTCGCTTCGTTTAATTAGGATACAGTATTTTCAAATGATGAATGGAGATCGCTTTTCAGAGCAAGACAGGTTCACGTAGCACAGTGCAGTGAGTACGTGACTACACTGTGACTTGTGTAAATTGCGTAAACCACGTTGAACTCTTGAAGGAGCTGGAGTCCCCTGTGGTTTCTCAGCTGCTGTTGCAAAGAAAGTTGGCATGTCAACACTGCAGGTGCCTCGCCCCATGATAGATGTGATTTCATTCTTTTTCATTTAATGTAAAAATAAAAAACAGCGTTAGGAATAAAAAAAAAACATTGACTTGAATTTAAATGATGTATTTAACATTTAATTATAATGTGATGTGATTTCATTCTTTTTCTTTTCATTAAGAAACTAAAAAGTGTGATTAAGGTCATCTCAACTGCCTCTCGTTTAATTGGCACAGCTGCTTATTCAGGATATTTTTCATTCTCCCAAGGCATCCCGATAAAGCAGCGCCGATTGTATCACATTTTGCATGCAGTGTTTATGTAGGCTACTGTAAGAAGCAAATATGAAGTCAGTACTTTGATACTTTGAGATGCAAGTTTTTGACAGTGCAGAGGCAGAAGCTTTGTACATTTACTGCCACAACATCTGCTCCCTCACCCCTAAGGGGAAGACGATGGTCACCCCAGGGCACTGTAATGATTCCGTGTGCATGTGTAGATGAACTCTGTCTGAGTGACCTGGTATAGAAGGGTGTCCCATTGCTCCACCAACGGAACCTTGCTCTTTTAGATCAGCAGTAATTCTGCAGCCCTAAAATTCATGTTCAGACCCTGAATTTCCAATTGGCTGAGATAGACCAATATATATATTAGCACAGCAAACAATTCAACCAATGAGCATTTAGAGTTAGAAACATAAGGCATTTAAAACACTACTTGAAAACAATAGTTGAAACATTTATCTACTTGCGACTTTTTATACCCAGTTGAGAACAGGGTTATTGTGGTGGTACAGTTCTTATGCATGAGCAGATGCCACACTTTAGAGTGTTACATACACTGTTAACCATCTTTAAAATTGTGATGAAACTTGGGTTAGGACATTCTTTAGCACAAGTAACAGACATTATCAGAATCTGGGTAGATATGGCAGAACCTGTCTGCCGAGCTGTATGCTACAATTACATTTTTACATGAACAAACTTCTCACCTGAGTCTGGTTCATGCAGGGGAAGAATAATTTATTTAGCTGGGGCCTGATTGATTAAATGTCTGGCTTCTGATCATTTAAATACTACTAATTAAGTTTAGTTCTGAAACCCAGGATTGGATGTAGGATTGCTTTAAGACTGACTGACACTCCCTGAGTTATAAGTGAAGCAAACTTCAGTACTACCTACCCAAGTAAAGAGAAGAATCCTTTTTCTTCACATGATCATCCATGTAGGAGACACCCAATGGTTGAACTGATGATGCTCCAACTCCTATTAAAACCTGAGCTATTACAAGCAGCACGTACATCATGTTTGTAGACTGTGTTTCCACACAACTCTCCATTTCATCTTCTTTCTCCATCGATGGCTTGCCAGTAGAACACGTGTCCCTTGAGGTTGATATTTTCACTTTCTGGTAGTCGTACTGATGACTCACAAATTCAGGTAATGCACAAAGAAGTGAACCCAATGCCATTATAATTCCACCACAGCCAATAAGCCTGGGTCTGTGACCTTTCCCTCCGAAATAGCTTACTAAAAGGATCACCAAAAAGTTGCCAATTTCAAATCCACTTGCAATTAAACCAAGTTCTGTTGTCCTCAGACTAAATCTCTTTTCAAGGGTACTTAACATGCTGATCTGTCGAAAGACATAAAAAAAACAATAAGAATCCTGATGAAGAAAGAATACAGCTGCACAATGACAAGGTCTTCAAGAGTTTGCACCAAAATAAAATAAGACAGTTCTGTGTCAACTGCACACTACTGGCAAACACTGTGGCACACTCGGCTCTTCCACATCTTCATCTATGTTTGTTCTTTTGTTTTATATGTGTAATGGGTACAAGTAGACATGACACTAAGCTAGCAAACATAGGCACAATACTGTCCCAATACTGCCATAAACAAGTCTGACACGCACACTGTGCCTGAACACTTTCCCATTATTAGAGGGTAGTGTAATGTATAGATATACCCATTAAACAATTAAAAATAAAAACACTGGAAGAATGTATACAGTAGGAGGCATTATCCGAGTAAAGTCCTGATTAACACCCTAACAGTAGCCTACAGTGCACACTTTTTATATATAATAAAATCAGTAATGTAAAGGTATTCTTCTGTCACACAAAGGCTCTACCTGATACGTTTGCCTATAAGTACATTGAAGGACGCAAGTGGCTCAGAGTCTTTCAGAATCAGGGCAATGCGTTAAAACGAAGTGTAACAATGCAGAAGTGTAGTCAGCAATAACTAACTTACTAGAGGGATCTCCATGGTGTTCACATAGGGCCACATAACTTAACAAAGGTCCCTCATGATCCTTCTTTATAAAGAAATATGAAGGAAGTGACAGATACTACCACAAGATAATCGATTCATTAATGGAGATAAACATTATTTATCCTACACTAATGACTGATTAAGTCCCATCTAACTTAATTGTGACCTGACCAGTATATAGTTTGATAATGAAATAACATTGCAGTGTTGTTGATTGAAAAGCATGCCGTGATTACTGAACAGTTTTCTTAATTAATATATTACTTCACCTACATGGAGCTGACCTCAGTACTGAAACTGCTGAATATCATACAATCAGTAGAGTATAAAAGATCTGTGTGATCTTAAGACACATTTCTGCTAATTATCAATATATATATATCTATCGCATTAATGACTTACAAAGGTGATCGAGCCAAATACACCTCATGTTACATTTCTAAATGACTATATACTAAATTGGAAAACTTTATATTAAAATGCGTATTTTAAATTGCAATACAATATTGGTAAATACCCTTTACCAATATTGTATTGCATACCCTGGTTATATCCCTGATATGTATCTGTAGTATAATTTTGGCTTTGTATCTGTAATAGGGAGTATGGTTTCACTTACCAGGTAAGCATTGCCAATGCTGTTAGCACTAAGAATCAAGCAAAGAGTGGCAACAAATGCTCTGATATCCCCAAAGCATGATCTGCTTGGCTTCTTTGTCCGAGTATCTTGTGGATTGTTAGCCATCTCTGAAACCCTGTAACCTTGTGGATGATCTCTGCCACTGCTCCTATAGCAAAGGACTCCAGCCTTTCATTGTAATATTGCCACAGAACCGAACCTCGGGCTGTATATCTTGCACCTGACTTGAAAGACAGAAACAAAAGATGGAGAGAGGCCAAAAGACAACTTTAGAAACGCTTCATACTTTCATGATATGCAGAACCTGGAATACAGATTTAAAATACAGTACCGCAGGGTGCAAAGGAAATGGGATGTTGTTTTCAATAATTAATTAAATTGTTATACAGGGTGGCAACAAATAAGTATGTACGGGTTACATTATTAAGGGTAATTCAAACCAGACGCACAGTTTGAATAACACATGCTACAAATAACTTAATTTTCAGTAATAAAACATACTACATGACAACAGTTATCGGCATGGTGCTGGTAAAGTTAAGGGGAAAAAACGACGTACCAACCTTGCGTTTTTCTGACGGAGTGACTTCGCCAAGTGTCTGCTTCTGTCAAGTTGCAAATGCTTTCGTATTTGCTCATGTTTTTACATAGTCCAGTTCTTTACAATTTCATTCACTATACAGACAAATCTATAGTCTGCTTCCAGAATCTCTACAGAATGCCACAATGAAAAACAAATTGTCACCCGCTGCTCCTGAAATTGAAGCCTATGTGAGGCGGCTGCCTGCGTGTTAAATGTGTCTCAACACGCTGCCAGCAAAGTGCAGTGATCTGTTGTAAAAGGGGTAAACTACAGTAGTATGTGCTTCATAGTTAGATGATACGCCATCTTGTGGTTACAGAAAATATTGAAATTCAACATTGCAATACATACTCCAGGTACACAAAAGGATTAAAAAAACTTAGGAGAAAAATAAATGATAACAGTCTAGAAAATAAAATGTTACTCATACTATACATTCTGCAATTTACATACAGAAGGCCTGTACTATGTTGTGGAAGCATAAACCTTGTAACCCTATCCACTGGGGCTATGTTAATATGTTAATAATTTACAATGGAGCAATATGATACTGGTTCAAGAGAGAATTGACAATTGTAACTGGTGTTTTACTAAAATGTGTGTACTGTACATACACAAATATTATTTTAACAGAAAGAAATGAATTCATAAATGGAAGTTTTAGCAATGATTATCACTGAGAACTGGTTGGCAATCTCTTATTTTCAACTGGTCATGCTAGTGTAAGAGCCCTGCAGTCTACTTTACTGTACAGCTATAAAGTCTATCAACAAAAGTCATAATCTTCAAAAATAATTTGAATAAAAACTGAATATGTTTGCCAAATGGGTGCTGAACTATTGTATACAGATCACAGATAACACAAGCGTTACAGTTTGGTCTCCATGCCCATCCAATCCTATTTAGACTGTGCCCAAGCCAATTGTGCCAACTTGTGCGGTAGCATTGTGATGTGGACTATTGGGAAGCTCTAAAATGAATACCAACCCAGACCACCATGAGTTTAGGCTAGTGCATTAATCCCACTGTGCCTGATTAACAAATTGTCATGATGTGTAATTGTTTTCATTGCATATATTGACATGGTTAAGTAGTGTATAGTACCAGCTGTCTTTACTGATATTGTTTATTAAACCATGATGATACATGACTGAAAACATAATATATTGATTGTATTGTAACCATTCATTTCCTTACTTTGTGATAATTATAACTTTTAATGCATATCTTAGAAATGTTTTTAAAAGTTATCACATTTAAGGAGGCCTATATCACTGGACTAAATTCTGAATACTAAATTTAAAAAACAACAAGCCTAAAATACCCAATACCCCTGAGCTGCTTTCATTTTTTTTTCATGCTGAATACTAAGGAACAATCTTTATCTACATGTATCAATTTGAATTTGTTTCATATAGTTAGACCTCAGAATTAATTACATCAGTGCCTTTCATCAATTTGGTCACCAGCATAGTGGGGCCTGCCAATAGGGTTCTAAAGGGAAAGGATGTATTTCTGACAGTTGCCCTGTCGAAAGCACTGAGACCTCGCTCCAGTTGCCCCTGGCACAGCATTTATGTAGCTGTGTGAGTTTGACTCTCAGTAGTGTGATACTCGTTTATCCCTCATACAAAGGCAGACATGTGTCATGTGGGAAAACAAAGCATTAGAATGTATGTTTATTGCATCTAGATGACAGAGGTGAATTTCCTGGCCAGCTTCCCAATCTTCCCAGGTCTTGACTATAAAATCTGTTTTATCTTCATCCAGGAAGTTCAAAGCCTGGGGTACATCCACATGCTATACCACGGATCTGATTCACAGAAAGTATTCCGATTTCCATGAATGTAGCTTGAAGCGTAAGGGGTGCTGAACCTAGCATCTTGGTTACAAAACTACTATATTGGTTGCCACCAGCCCTTGGATCCTCTGGTTTTGCGCCCTAGATTTTGGTATGCCTTTCAGGGACAAAAACGAATCCCGAGTTTTAATCTTATGCAATGTGCAAAACAGTGCTCACAGCTGCATTCACTTCAGTATCGATGATAACATGATAACTGCAACAAATACACTCTGCCATTAAGGTGAACAGAAGTATTACTGTCAGTGGAAGTGTAGCTGGGTGGTCAAGGCAGCTACTGTATAGACGGGGATAGCAGACGCAGAAAACAGGAGATTGCTGTTTAAAGTGCTTTTATTAAACAAAGAAACAAAAACAGTTAAACAAAAATACAAAATAAATCAAAACACCCAAGCAAAGGCTAGCTAGGTGCAACAACAGTGAACCCAAACTGCTGCTCCCAGTCCTTTCTCTAAACAACTAAATCCTCCACATTCTACACATGGATTTGGCAGGGGTGGGATTTTAACCCCATCCCTGCCAAACGTACATTTAAAATACATTCAACTTAAATTTACAAAAATAGAACCTACAAAAGAATCTATACATGTTTACGTGCAGGGCCTCAGCCCTACCACACTGTTTAATTACATATATTCTTGCAGTGGACACACAATATCAATTTATTTTTGCAGTAGGCACACAATATTATTTGTTTGCCAGTAGTATCAAATACACTTTTAAATGCATTTTTTAAAGAAAGGATTTTTTTCTTTAATTGTTTTCTTTTCTTTTGTACCACAGTGGAGGGAATTCTATTTGTAACACAGATAGTATCCAAGTTTCCATTGCAAATGTAGCACCATCTGCAAGTCAGATGGGCAAGCCCAAATAACAATTATATTCATTAATACAAAACCATCATAACTTTAAAAATAAATAAATAAAATAAAATACCACTAACAACCAGGTACAATACATGTAACAACTAGGCAATGGCTAAATGTATCAGTTAGGTAAAGTTGTAGATAAAGATTTGTCATTAGACTCATCTTTTCCTGGTGGCGGTTTATACAGGAAGTATGCCACCACAATAAAAATACCAGCTATCAGTTTGAAGGCTGCACCTAAATGAGAAAAACATTAAGAGAGATGAGATAATACTGAATTTAGTTTAATGTAATTCACACAAAAAAAGATAGCAGCATACAGAATTGATACAACTTTCTTTTTTTCAGTGATGTTTAAATACAATATTGAAAAGATAATTGCATGGTGAAAATATATGGTAGTTTGTTTGTCCTTTATATATACTGTATATATATATATATATATATATATATATATATATATATATATATATATATAATTTATAAATAAAAAATGTACTAAAAACAGAATCAATACTATGGAAAATGACTTGATTAACTTCTCAATTGAAAGTTGCTTCAAAGTTTAAATTTACTGATTATGGATTATGGATGCCAATAGGTTGTGTTTTCTTCAGTAATGTATATCATGGTAAAATCATAAGCCCATACTAGGCAAGCATGACAAATCACAGATAAATATGTTGAACAATTGGAAGTAAATGCATAGTTTACCATGGCAAACTTTTGTATGGGTGCCTACACCTTCAATCCTCTGTTACAGTAAACTGTTAAAGCACAACATTTCACACACTGTAACATGAAACTAAGACTAGCCTGCACCCAGTCCTGTGTTTCAGAACTACCCTCATTTAAGTATGTTTTTTAATGATCAATAGCCAGGTGTTTTTATGTTAAATAAATTGTTCTCTCCTTATAGCTTGTTAAACTCCTGATTTCTGGTCATTTCAATATTATACCTAAACCAGGGAAGTTCTGAAACCTAGAAAAGGATGCAGAGCTCATGGACATTTCAAGCCCTGTTGTAAGATATTGTACCATGCACCCTGACCTGATAGTAATTTAGTGTTAACTCACTGAACAATGAAAAGTGGAGGCCAATTTGAGATTGTCATACATCAAACATGCACCTTTGCTTCCAGGTGTGCTATTATCCCACAGGATGCAAGAATGGTCTATTGCACTACCCAATAAGATAGGTGCAGGTATAGCACCTATGAAGTAAAAATAAAACACAACGTTGGATTTGATCAGGACCAATAGCAATAAGACACATCACACTGTTGTAAATATTCCATTATTTCTAGGATCTTTTAACATCTTTGAATGTTGAGCCAGAGACCAAATCAACACGACTTAAATATGACAACGGTCACTCTTACAACGACTTCTGTGACCCAGAACAGGATGTGGCATCTCTGTGGCTTTTACCTTGGTATATAATGTTTTAAATTAATATAACCTCAAAAAAACAACAAAAACCTTCAGTAAATTGCAGACTGGAGTAAACACTTTGGAAATCTGTCCCAATGATACATACCCAACAACCTTATGAAGGCCCACTGGACCCCGAGTGCAAAGGAACGCTGTTTCTCAGGCACACTCCTAGACATTCGTAAAAAACATAAAAAATAAAGTTTTTTATTATACTATATTTTACAGAAGCATTTATGATTAATATTCTACCCGAGACCCCCCAAATGACTAATAAAGTTGACCTGTTATAAGACAGCTTATTGAAAATAGATAGAACATAATAAGAATTGTATAAAGAGGTCCAACAAGAGGTCTTTCTTCACTCGTTTCTGAGCTTTATACCTGAAGATAAGTTTAGGGAAATAGAACTGCAGAGATTCTTCTAGTGACAACTTCTTGTGAACCAGGGTTTACTGTATGAACTGCTCCTGTTGTCTTTCAAAAACATTTAAATGCAAAACAGGTATATGTAATTAATTTGGAAGTATTCTACCTGTTAAATGTAACATTAGGTAATCCAAGAGTAATGCTAACAGGGTCGGTGAAACCTGGCATTAATGTATGTGATGATGATTTTAACTAGTCACTTGTTTTACATTTGATAATGAGCAAACATCCAACAACAAATACACAGTTAGGTTTGTGTATTTAAATCATTTTGGAAATACAGAGTAAACAAAATAGTTTTAGAAAAAGGTTACCATTTCATACCAGAGAACAGCAGTAATGATGGGAGTTGATGTCATGTTGGTAATAATACCAGCAATCAGCGTTAACACCATTAATATAGGCAATTTATTGCACATTGTTGCACACTTTCCTGAATAAGCCTTTGATTCAGAAGTGTTATGGGTATCTTCAATGCAGGAACAGTTGTAATAAACCTGAGGCAAAAAGAAATTGCATTTTCCTTTTTTTATTTGTATTTTTTTCATTTAGATGCATATTGATTCATATTCACTGAGTTGTTCCTAATTTTTACTGGTAATGTTCATTATTTTACTCAGTACAAAAACATTACGAATACAGTACCAGTACTTTAAAAAGCCAATAGTTTCTTGTTGATATGAATTAATATATCACGATTGCCCTTAGTTTTTTATTAAAATACTTCAATGGTATTGGCAGGAATGGAGACTCAGAAAGCTGCAAGGTTAATGTGCTTTTGATGAACAAATATAAAACAAAAATAACAATGACAAAATACACTACAGCACAAGGGCCAAAACAAAAGCTTCTACAAAAATAACAAGGACAAAATACACTACAGCACAAGGTCCAAAACAAAAGCTTCTACAAAATTCACGAAATGTAAACACAGGATGGGACAGCGCAGCATGGAACACAAAACACTCACCACGGCTCTTCACACCACCGTCAACTCTACTAATTCTAACTTACACCCGTGAACATCTATTTTATACACCTGCGGCTCCAGCCACATCTCCACGTGTTTTGCAAGGAGGAATTTAACCCCTCTCTGTCACCCACACACCACTGTGTACCAGCAGGGTTTTCACCCTGCAACACTACCACATACCTCCCCCTGTCGCAGCACACTTGGCTGCCTTCGCCACCTCCCCCCTTATGTCTATCCTTCCCCACATGGACTCTCGTGGGTGGGTTGGTGCTGGGGGCTGTGGTGAAGGTCTCATCACCTCCTCCTTCTGCCACGCTGACAGCGGGGAGAGGCATTCCGGCAAACGAAAATTCTGCTAGTGACAATGCTGGCGGCAACAATGCTGACAGCTGTGCGGGGCACTCTGGCAGTGGAAATTCTGCTACTGACAACGCTGGCGGCGGCAATGCTGACAGCTGTGCGGGGCACTCTGGCAGTGGAAATTCTGCTAGTGACAACGCTAACGGCAGCAATGCTGATAGCTGTGCGGGGCACTCTGGCAGTGGAAATTCTGCTAGTGACAACGCTGGCAGCGGCAATGCTGACAGCTGTGCGGGGCACTCTGGCAGTGGAAATTCTGCTAGTGACAACGCTGGCAGCGGCAATGCTGACAGCTGTGCGGGGCACTCTGGCAGTGGAAATTCTGCTAGTGACAACGCTGGCGGCAGCAATGCTGACAGCTGTGCGGATCACTCTGGCAGTGGAAATTCTGCTAGTGACAACGCTGGTGGCAGCAATGCTGACAGCTGTGCAGGGCACTGTGGCAGTGGAAATGCTGGGTCTTCCGGGCATGTAGCCAGCAATGGCAACAGTGGCAGCGGAAATGCTGACAAAGGTGCAGGGTTTAGTTTTAAAAAAGAAAGCTGCAGTAAAAGTGCTGATTGCACACATGTATTAATAAATAAAACAATAAAACAAACAAATAAGGCACGGGGGCCAAAATAAAGGTCTAAACAAGCACACAACAAGGAATATACAGCATATACTCAATACAAAAACTTACACAGGCCAGGCTGGGCAACACCTTCACTGGCTTCTCCCCTTGCACCACACACCAAACAAAGGGTTTTCTGTTCCTTTTTATACATGTGGCCATTCCCCAATTAGAACCCAGTTACTTCATTAGGGAATGGCCACATTCCACCTGTATATTCTGTCAGGGAAGGTTTTAACCCCCTTCCTGCCAACCATATATTCAAACACACATACACACACACATTATTTATAGTTGGGGCTATCACCCTGCCACAATATATAGAATGAGAGACACAGAATTCTGTTTTACAAAAAGTAAAGAATAAACAATATTCTGGCAAATAATCCATTAGACAGTTAGCTTGGTATAGACCACTAGGGGGCACAACAAGGCTGTTCTCTAAACAGGAAACTGCCCAGAGGCTCACTTGTTTGTTTGGTTTAAATAGAAGACATTTCAATTAAAAAGTTCACAATGGAACGTGTTTAATACACAAACTCTATTTGCAAGTTTGGGGGTAGTATGCAGAAGATAACCGTAAATTACCTCAGTTTTACTCAGCAGAACATGATCTTTACACCCTGCATGACAGGGAGAAAAATACTGAACATTATTCACCCCGCAGACAGGGTTGTAGTGGGAGCGGTCACAGTTATAGTTGGCATTACACGGGGCAGACAGATTTCCTGTTGCTCCATTTCTGAAAGAGAATTTAATAAGCAAAAATAATAATTTAAAAAAAACATATGTGGTACTGGTTACTATTAGTACAAGTAACAAATCACTAATCTGAAGAGTACGGTCCTGCAGTACAATTTAATATGCAAAAAAAAAACAACAAAAAAACATGAAAATATATGCTGGCCAACAAAAGAAACACACCAACTAAGAACTACTGTAAGTTCTACATTTATAATAGAGGATCCATAACTTATTTAAGAACTATAATAAATCAAGTTATAAAACTTAAATGCATATTATTTAATATTTTGAACTATTTACTTACTCAACTGAAATGCCAGCGAATTCAGGGTTGTCACATTTAGCTAAGATATAACAAGCAGAAAACATCAATGAAGCAAACGATGTGGCTATAGCCAGCCTAATGGTCTGTTTGCATTTCATTTTGAATTTAGAAACCACCAGCCCTCCAAGTACTTGTCCAATTGCTGCTCCGGAATTATCACACATCCTATCCAAACAAAAATACAAGGGTTTTTAATATAGACAGACAAATTAATAAACCTCTAAATACGTTTGCAGAATGCATACTTCTTTAATGCTTGGGCTGTTTTGAGTCAATGTAAAGAGTTTTAGGATGTAGTCTCATTTTGGGAAGTAGCCTCAACTTAAATGGCTTAGCAAATAACCAATTTAATAATTCTGGGATTTCTTGTACGTGATTTTATTTGCTAATCAGCAGTGCATTTTTCTGTGAAAATACAAATGTAGATGCCAAATTTCTTCTTAAGGGTGACTGATATTTGGCTAGCAAGAACACAACGTCCTCCTTAACAACTCTCTGTGCGGTATCAGGATGAAAGGTCTGGCTCCAGAGCTAATTTTGTTTGAGTTGTACTCGTATTTTTGATAATTACAAGTACAAATTATTTTTATACACTCAAATATTTTTGACAGGGATTTCCCTCCATAAACGCTGAGCGGGAGCGTGTGTTTGTTTACATTACCGCATCACTCCTGCACTACAAACCACTTTGCCACAGGGCTTGATTTGGTTTACCTTAAACTACAATAATTCTGAACTTGCTCCTGACAACTGTGGTGATTTGCAAGTTACTACAAAGACATAGGACATTTTATAGTATTAAGTACAGTACATACTATGGACGATTACCTGCAATCAAAGATGAAATACTTCCTGTCTTTCCATACTGATTTTCAATAAATTTGGTGAAAAATACTGATACGCCAAAGGCAGCCATTCCTTCTGAAGTGGCAGTTAAGGTTAAACACATGAACACTGGATTCTTCAGCAGGAGCTGTGAAGAAAATGAAAGGAGGAGTTATAGCATACAGCTCTGGTGCAAAATTACATTTGTATTGCTTTAACATCTTCACAATGGCACCACATTCAAAATAACTTGAAAATGACTGTACCTTTAAAGACAAAGGAAAATCCTTAAAACTTTTGCCTACATCTTTCTCTTTCACGATATCTTCACTCCCATCATGATGGACCTGCGACACCTTTTCTGCATGGATCTTTGCAGTTCCTATTTAAACACAATTACTGTATCAGATATAAAAAAGAGCTGGCTACT